>JAIUZE010023325.1:0-17274 GCA_022085475.1 Heliosperma pusillum
CAATCCATTTATATACCTTCATCCATTAGCCTCCCTTTTTGTCCTGATTCATGTACTTTATAGCGAATGCGTATTTGTTGGGGAAATTACTATCACATTAGAATGCATGCATATTTCATAAGTTGAGTGAGTGTTTCTATTTCTTTCTATCTTCACAAAACTCACCTTTACATAAACTTATGAGTGCTTGAGTGAATCCGCGAGAGTCCGACAAATTGAGCCTTGCAAGATTGAAAGGTATTTGGTTTTTGTCTATACTACGGTATCATGTAAAATCTTGGAATATGAGCTGCGTTTTCTACTTTCCCGTGCCTTTAAATTTGTTTTATTGGTACAACTTGGTCATTACTTTGTTATAGATATGGATAGCTTGGGATTTCTATGTGCATTAACATTAGCTTTGAGTTTTTCATTCACCATTTGTATGTTTGTCCTTGTATAGTGTTGAGTGCTTTGCTTAGGGACAAGCAAAGGATTGGTTTGGGGGAGTTTGATGATCATTATTTATACATATATTTTATGCCTCCCTTAGACGCAAATAACTCGATTTACCGTCTTTCCTTGCTTATTCTATGCTATTTTAGCTAGCATATCGATTCTGCCGCTTTTGTTATGTTTTAATGCAGATTGGATGCATTTGGAGCTTTTTGAGTTGATATGGAGCATGGCGGAGTCGGATCGTAGAAGGTTAGGCACGGGAATCGAGAACGGTGGAAAAGAAATGAAGAAAACCGAAGAAACAAGCCATTTTGAAGGCTGCTCGATCGAGCATATTGCCTTGCTCGATCGAGTCGGGCTGAAGGTTGCTTGATCTAGCAATATACCCTTGCTCGATCGAGCAACCCAATATTTCGGCGACTTTTTCATATTTTCCTAAACTTTAACCTAATTAATTAGATTTTTGTATTATAAAAGGAAAGCTTGTCTTTCATACTTATATATGCTTTTCTATGCTTTTTAATACTTTTAAGCTTTAATTCAGAAACCCTAATTTAGTTCGCTTGCCTCCGGATTTATTTCATCAAAGACGATTGTCTTTAGTTCAACTTGTAATCGGTATTCTTCAATCTTTCTTAGTTATTTATTTAATTGTCTTCTTGTTCTTTAATTATTCTTTGTTCATCCTTTCATTGTTGTTAATGATGTTTACTTTAATTATTATTGTTGTTATTAATATCGTTATGAGTAGCTAAATTCCTTTCTAGGGTTGAAAGGGGATCTAGGATTGTTAGAAGGGGTAGATTGATTAATTGAATTGCAATTGCATGGTTATCGTTTGATTATCGTTTTAATTCTAGTTGTTTGATTACTAGCCAGGATTAATTAACTAGTCTCGCAAATTAGGATTGACACCGACCGGGTTAAGACTAAGATAGGCTACGATAATTGAATAGAACTCGTTTAATGATAGCGATCGCATGTTAAATTGTAGATCTAAAGGGCATAATTGAATCGACTGATCTTGTGACCTTAGATAACTTTATTGCATGATAGTTGATTTTATCCCTACCCCTGAACAATAATTCTAGTGAACGTGAGACCCTAGACTTTTAATCTCATTGTTTTCAACCTTATTAGTTTGTTATTGCTTATTATTAGTTGTTATTATTATTAATTGTTATTGTTTACTTTAGTTGTTGTTATTAATTGCTATTAGTTTAGAAACCACAATCAAAACCCAGAAATTGTTACTTAAGAGACAAACCTAGTTTAACAGATTAGAATACTACCGCCTCCCTGTGGATTCGATACCTTGCTTACTGCTGACTATTAGTTAGATGTGACTTAGGTTTACTTTGATTAAGGAGACGCGACTTTACCCTTATCAATACTTCTACCTCCCTTACGAGTATGAGTACAAAATTGTTTGTGGCTCATAAGGCTATTTTTAAAGAAAATAGTTGTATTTTTCTAAAGATAGAGTGGGAGAAAATAAGCCACAACGAAAAACTAGTTAGGGACTAACTAGTGGAACTAGTGAGAAAAACAAAAGAAAATGTTCTTTGAGGAGACCAAAAGAAAGCGTTCTTAGATGAATCCTTAGACTAGTGACGAGACCAAAAGAAAATGTTCTTGAAATAATAAGATTATGATCTATGGAGTGGAAGTACCTAGAAATTTTAAAATTTGATTTTCTAACATAAGAGACTTATGAAACTAAAATGGAATCTATCTAAAGGAATGAAGTATTTGGAGTTTTCCAAAATCATTCTATAAACATGAAGATGTTTTAATTGGAAATGTCCAATTATAGTTGCATGAATAGACATGTAGATGTCTACAAAAGCCAAGTTAATGCGTAACTATGCTTAGATCCAAATCATCAATGAAATACCACATAATAGGTGTGTACAAGATACACATCAAAACCACATGTCCAAATAGGGATTTGGAATAGGATGTGTACATGACACAAGCCTATGGTATGTATCTACCTAGAGTTTATGATGATTTTTCTATTGTAAGATATAAGAAGTTTTCACTCGAATTGTCGAAATATCATGTATAGACATGAAGTTAAGTGGGAGTTAATGTCATTTATAGACATGATGTTAAGTAGGAGTTAAAGTCATGTAAAGACATGAAGTTCAGTGAGAGAAATTGTTTTCCACGTGAATGACGTTTCACTCATTAAGAGTGACATATTCATGTTACCTTTTTGAAAGAAATCGTTGGATTTTAAGTTGGATAAAAGAGGGCAACATGTATACTAAAATCAAAGTCTATTGTGGAATAGAAGATTTTAGCTTGTCATTTAAAAAGTGTCTTATATTGATAAGATCTTTTATCTATTTCAACAAGTTAAAATAGGTTATTCATGTTGATGAAAGTGGGATCACTATGAAAGGTTCATAGTCATCCACTGAACCTAAGAGTTGTTGACCACATGAGTACTAATGTTTCCGCCATTAGGCATATCATGTATGCCATTACATAAACGAACCTAAATGTATTGTATGCTGGGAGCATGACAAGCCAATAACAAATCAATCCACATGAGTGTCATTGGATAGCCTACAAGAACATCCATAGAGTTCTCAAGGAGAACTAAGGGATTCATTCTTGTGTTTGGTAGAGAAAATTTGATATGTGGTAAAGGTTACACAAACCCAAATTTCCAAACTTATAAGGATTTATCGAAATCCTAGGCATACTTTTGTTATATAAGAAGCGAATAACTAAAGGCATGATTGAAGAGTCAATCATTATAAATTCTACAAATAGAGACCTAGTACATTATGATGAGGATAAGGTGGCATACAAGGATCTAATGGTAGATCCTTACACCTAAATACCTATCAGTTATCATGATAACGAGTGGGAGCATCTTTCAAGTCAAAGAGCCCAACTCTAGATATAGATCTAGACATGTACATAGATGAATTCATGTTATTAAGAATAACGTTGGATGGAAGGAAAATGCAATTCACAAGGTTGGAATAAATGAATATATGGTATATTCACTGCCCAAGCCTTTATTGCATTTTAACAAGATCGTCATGAATTGTCATGGACGAAATAAACTTTAGATTATATGATATGAAGCAATAACATTGTGTTGATTGTTCATATATGATAATCGCATTTATCGTTTGAGTTTCTAAAACTCGTTTTGTGCTTTGTTATATCCAAATGGGTTGTAGAGACAATTTTGAACCCCATTAAAGTGGACTGTATTAACATTGCATTGACCCATAGTCACTTATATGAGGTGACATCTCGAAGTGACTAGATTGTGGTGCGATTGATGGCAAGTTCAAGTGTCATAGGGTCATAGGGATGACCAATCGATCACATAGGCAGACTGTATGAGACACTCTGTCGGGAAGTGACCGCCTATTGAGTTCTGGCAACTCATATAGCCTGGTCGTGGCAAGAGCTACTAGTATTCTTTTTGAGTCAATTCTTTGACTAAAGACTGTTCGCCTAAGGTGGCATAGTTTCAGAATGACTTTGATTTATGCTATACGACCTTCGTAACTAGGGTCAAATGAGCATCTTTTGGGTCATGATGAGCTGTGGCTATTCGAAGGGAATAGTGCGATATGAATTGTCCACCCCTTGTCAGGGTTGTTTTAAATCTCAAGGCCACTCGAGGAGGAGTAAGCTGAAAATGCGTGGCCACGCTCGGAAGGTATCTATGGTAGATAATTTCGTTCAGACAGTTACTCTCAAGATCGAGGAAACCACTCATGATATGATCAAATGCAAGTACGACCTGCAAGACACCTTGCATTGAGTGGGAGATCGTAATAGGACAAGAGAATTGGTGACGCACACTTGTCTCGGACAAGTGGGAGATTGTTGGAGTAAGTGTCCTCAACAATAGTGCGATCACATAATTAAATCTCAATAATAAGAATACAAAGGGATGATGAATATTATAGTCATCTAGTCAACATAAATCGGTAACGATTGGCTCAATTGATTTTGACGTTACTGTCGTATGACGGTGGTGATCAGTTGATCCCTTGAGGTCACACCTAAAGGACAATTCCCTAATCATGTACATTAATTAATTGTATAGCGATACAGATTATTTAATCCCTTAAACAGAACCAGGTTAAAATTGTAAGTGAGATCTATATTTTATTGTAATATGATTAAATAGGATTCATTTTAGTAATTTAATTGTTATATTACTAAGAATACGAATTTTTTTTTATTAAAACAGCAGCGACAGGCAGTTTTTTTTTTTTTTTTTTTTTTTAAATTTTGATGTTGCTAATATTACAAGATCGGTACAATTATCAACATTTAATTATTATTAAACATTGATACAAACTAGATGATTCAATTTAACATTTTAAAATGAATATCTAAATCATGATTAAATTGATTATCTTAATATTTGACTAATCATAATTGATTTGAACATCATTAAAATTAATGAATCATGATGCAAAATAAAAATTTAACATCATGTATACCGAAAATATATAGAAAAAACAAATGTTCATTAACATTCAAAACAATTTCTATTTACATTCTAATTTAATCCTTATTAAATTAAAACATCTACAACTTTACCTTATTGTCATCTTAACAATTTAAAACAACAATATAAATAAATCAAAATGAAAACAATAATCAAAATCAAAAAAAAAAAAATTAACACACGGCCGAAAAAAATTAGCCGAAACTTTTTGTTTTTTTTTTTTATTAAAATCAAAAAATACACGGCTGTTTTTTTTTTTTTTTTAAAGATTGACCCGAAATAAAAAAAAATTTCATCATTCATGAAAAATCATATAAAATAATTTCGTAGCCTTGGCTCTGATACCACTTGTGGGAAATATCGGTATATTTCATACATGAAATTTAAGGATTATAACGAAATTATAATATATGAAATACGAGTCATAAACGACAAGCATAAAGATTAGAACTAACCTTTTGGTTCTAGCAATATGGCCTAAGAACAAATATCGAGATCGATATTCTCCTAATTGTTGCACCCAAGATGCCTTGAGAAATGTCTTTTCTTGTGCTAGAAAGAATACAAAAATTACTGATGATTTTTGTGTGTTAGTTATTGTGTTGATCATGTAGAGAAGAAAAGTTTATATAATACTCTTCTCCTCTCCTCTTGGCCGTGCAAGTAGGTAGTAACGTAGAGTAGGAGTCTCCCTCTTTTTCTTCTACTTGATTTAGGAAGTCTAGTCAAGATAGGAGTCTTCCTTCTTTTATTTATTTAATGTATAATATGTGTATGTATTATTATTGTCATTTATGTTGTCACATATTAATAAGTCCATACAACATTTTGTAGTTGATTTATTAATACCGGTCTGACATCATTTATTATGACAATATCGTATAATATATACGTCAACTATAAATATCGTATATTTATAATTTGCTAATTAAATATAACATTTTATATTTAATTACGAATTAACATTTAATTCGTTTAAGCTTACATTATTTAATCGTATTAAATAATTACATTGTATACATTATTTAGATATAACAGTTTATATTCAATTACGAATTAACATTTAATTCGTCTCAGCCAGTATTATTTAATCGTATTAAATAATCGTATCATCATTACATTGACTAACCTTTTAGTCATATACATCGACTAACCTTTTAGTCATATAAGGCCTCAATATGATCATATTTTTCATATAATCATATCTCTAAAACACATCCTTTAGGTGTGACTTTTAGGTACCAGTTGATCACCGCCATTAAAATGACAATAACGTCAAACTATTAGCAAGCCAACCGTTATCGATAAACGTTAATCAACTGATAAGAATACTAAGTATACCCTGGGAACCTGTAAGATATTTATACACTTTATCACACTAACAGTGGAGGACACTAGCTCCAACACGTTTTTCAAATTTATCACCATGTGTATATTTATAATGAGTGATGGGTCATATATATTTATATACATGTTTGTGTCTCCCCTTAGTCACTTTAGCGACGAAAATCGAGCAGAATGAAGACAACAAAGATAGGATGAGAGTTTCCCAAGGTCACTCGATCGAGTATGTGCAAAACTCGATCGAGTAGCAAGAGAAAAGCTGGAACATTTTAGGGATGCTCGATCAAGTATGCTGACACTCGATCAAGTCGCAAGCCAAAATACTCAATCGAGTATGTCAGTACTCGATCGAGTGTTTCGTAGTTGTTCTATTTTCCTAAAACTTCTTTTATTTGGATATTTTGTTAAATATAAATAGAAACTCGTCTATTATTATAAGGTTATGCTTTTTATTACTTAGAAGCTCTTAGAAAAACATAATATTATTATTAGTTATCGTATTGCTTCAACTTTCGGAAGATCTTTCAATCTTGTAATCAATAATTACTACTTTACATTGTTATTCAAGTTTTAATCTTTAGTTATCTCAATTGCTTCGTTATTAATCTTTCTTAAGCCTTCAATTATGTCTTGTATGAGTTTAATTGCTGTTAGTTTAATAAATTTGAGTAGCTAAACTTCAATATAAGGTTGAAAGAGGATCTAGAATTGTTAGAAGGGGTAGATTAATTGATTGAATTTCAATTGCATGATTATCGTTTGATTATCGTTTTAAACCTAGTTAATTCATTACTGGCCAGGATTAACTAAGTAGATAGTATTGCAAATTAGAATTTTTGCCGACCGGGTTAAGACTAATATAGGCTACGATAATTGAATAGAACTCGTTCAATTGTAGATCTAAAGGGCATAGTTGAATCGATCGATCTAGTAACCTTAGATAACTTTATTGCATGTTAATTGATTATCCTTATATCCCATAATAATAATTCCATTGAACCTCATACCCTATACTTTCAATCTTATTGAATTTATCATTTATTATAATTGTTATTGCTATTAGTTTATAAACAAAAAATCAAACTTTCAAGAAATTGTTACCTTAAGACAGACTTAGTTATTAGCAAACTAGATTATTACCGCCTCCTTCTGGATTCGATACCTTATTTATCATTGACTATTAGTTAGTATGAGTTAGGTTTACATTGATTTAGGGAACGCGACTCTATCTTTATCAAATTGGCGCCGTTGCCGAGGAGGCAACAATTTTCTATTTGTTTTTAATTTAGTTTATCTTTTTGTCTCAGGGAACTTAGTTCCTTGAGACCAATCTTACCCTTCTCTTTAGTTTTAGTTTATACCCAGGTCTCTCCGGTCCGATCTCGTACCATTCGATCCCGAACCATAAAAGACCCTCCGAGCTAGATAAAACTTTTGGAAGGAAATAGATCAAGCCGAAGACTTGAGTATGCTTGACTCCATTTACGCCAATTTTGTTGCATAAAATCACTACTTAGAAGAGGATACTTCTATTTCCGCGGGTACTACAAGCATAGTAATCTAGCCACCCATTCAAAACCCACCCTTACATCCCTTGCCAAGGATTTAAACTCCCTACTACAGATGATGGTACTTTTGAGATTCGGCCGACTTACATCAATTTTGTGGAGCGAAGTATGTTTTGAAGGGGGTTCTAATGAGGATCTTGCGAAACATATGGAGAAGTTCAGTACTTATTGTTGCACCATTCTCTTAAAAGCTAGAGTAACATAAGACTAAGTCAAGCAGGTGCTTTTCCCTTTCTCTATATGGGATGGGGCAGCGAATTGGTTTGGTGCGTTAGACATGGAGGCGATAGGTATCACCGATTGGAATTCTCTAGCTCTTGTCTTCTAAAGGAGATACTTTGCACCGCAGAAAACCAACGCCATAATAGGTCAGATTATAGGTTAATGAAAGCAAAGCCCCACTAAAAACTTCAATGTGTCATGGGTTCGCTTCAGGAAACTAGTAAAATCTGTTCCACATCATGGTTTTGAAACTTGGTTCCTATGCAACCAATTCTATAATAGGTTGTATGATGATCATAGAGCTTTGCTTGATTCTTCTGCCAACGAGAGGTTTCAAAATAATACAACTGATGATAATGCCTGGACTTAATTGATGAGATAGCTACACACACTGCTGAGTATGGTAACCCTAGAGGTAATGTGAGAGGTGGTTGTTCAGATAGTGCTGTTGCAGCTCAGTTGAAGGCTTGACTGCCCAAATTGCCGAATTGAAAACTTATAATCTTTGGGAAATAAGCAAACGGTTCATGCCATTGTTCAACAAGAGATAATTTGTGAGAGATGTGGTACCGCGGGGAATAATGCGGTCAAATGTATGAGTACGGTTGAGCAAGTCATTGCTTTTCAATCTTTTAAGCAAGGTAGTCCGTACTCTAATTTTTATAACGAGTGAACAAGGGAGCATCCAAACTTCTCCTATCGAAGTCAAAATGTCCTTAATCCTACTTTGCCACCACCTCAACAACAAGGTTCCTCCTATGTGATTCCTCAAAATCGAAATTCTCAACAAGGTAATTATAATCGTCAAGGAGGTCAAAAGTTTCAACAAGCTCCGCCTCAAGCACCTCCAAATAATGATATGGCGGAATTGAAAGACATGTTTCAACAAAGCCTCATGATACAACAAAAGTAAGACGTCCAAATCTATCAATTACTTGCTCACAATAAGATGGTGGATACTCAAATTGCCCAATTGGCTAGTCAAAATCCACAAAAGCAGCAGGGAAATATCCCTTCTCAAGGACAACCCTTACATGAACAAGTAAATTCAATAACATTGAGGACTGGGACCCATTATAAGAGCTCGGAGATGCCGAGCTAAGTTGATACGGGTATGAGTGACAAAGGGACGAATGTGGAAAACAAGCTGCCCTATGACGCTCGATCGAGTTCACATATACTCGATTGAGTGTCTAATTCTGAACTTGAAAATTCCACCGTCCTAGAGACGCTCGATCGAGTACATCATATACTCGATCGAGTGTTTTTTGATGATAAAAGACATTCTTCGGTGTTTAGATCACTCGATCGAGTGCACCCAATACTCGATCGAGTGACCCCATTACCTCATGATGAAGGCCGAAATAACGAAAAAGAAAAGAAAGAAGCCGAACCCATTAAAGTTTCTATTATTTTTCCTCAACGACTATATAAGTCCAAGCTAGATCAACAATTTAGGAGGTTTATGGAGGTAGTAAAGAACTTGCAAGTGAGTGTACTATTTACTGAATGGATCATTCAAGTGTCGGCTTATGCGAATTTTCTGAATGAGATATTAAGAAGGAAGCGGTCTTTTTAAGGAAGTTAAGACTTTTGCGTTCACTGCGGTGTGTAGCGCCGTGTTTCAAAGTCAATCACCGCCGAAGCTAAAAGCTCAATGGAGTTTTTCTATCCTTGTAATATAGGTACTTTGTGTATTGATAATCCTCTTTGTGATTTAGGGGCTAGCTTTAGTGTGATGTCGTATGATATATGAAAAATTGCTTAACATGGGTAAACTTAATGTCACTAATATGACCATACAATTTGTTGACCGTTCTATTAAACTTCCTATGGGTGTCTTAGAGGATGTACCAGTTAGAGTAGGAAAATTTTGTACTGTATCCCTGTTGACATTATTGTTTTAGATATGGTGGAGGATAACTGAACTCATATCATCTTAGGATGACCATTCTTGGACACAGCGGTCATAGATGTTTGGAATGGGAGATGACACAATAACGTTCAATCTACATAATTCACCTAATAATCCCATTGTAGAAGACACTTGCAATATGATTGACGTTGTTGATCTTCCTATTATTAACTATCTTGCGAATTATTTGGACAGGACTGCTCTCGAGATTGCTACTTTGTCCAACACCGTTGAGGCTACAATTAAGATCATGGAACGAGGAGGAGAACAAGGAGGTATATGGAGTAATGACTAATCCCTATCATGGAACGAGGAGGAGAACTTGGAGATCATCCATATCAGACTATGGGTATCAATTAATCTTTTCCTTATTAATGTTTTAGGGTGTATTCATTTACCATATTAGTTCATCTCATGGTGTGATGTTTCTTTTGTTCGTCTTGTCCTATGGTGACCGATTCCGCTTGGTGATTTTAGCCCACAAAACAAAGACAAAAACAAAAACAAAAACAAAAAAATCTCAAACTTATCACCTCTCATATCTTAAAGGTGACGAGTTTCACAAAATTTCCAAAAATATGAGAAAACAAATGAAAATCCATGAAAAAAGAAAAAAAAAAAGAGCTTCAATAATTGAATGACCTTAAAACATGGGGTCATTATGTATTTTCAATAATCTCAAATCTCAACCAAATCCAAAGAAATGGTGTATATTCCAAAAATAAAAAATAAAAAAAGGGGAAATCAAAGAAAAAGAGTTCGATTATTTTCAAATAAGTGAGCATATTTTATCTTTAATCTTCTTGGCTATCCAAATTCTCAAATAAATATAGCCATTTTTTGTCACCAAGTGGTAGCGGGACGTTCCAAACCTCTCATTGTATGAGGGGAGGGGCATTTTGTATTATTCCGTTTCTAACACCATGTTAATTTCGCTTCGTTTCCGCCTTGCATCCTAACTTGCTTACGAAGGTCAAAGGATAAGGGATGTACAATAAGATTATGAATCTTGTCAAGTGTTTTTATTCTATCCTTTATGTTTTAGTTGGATTTTAGAATCTTGATTATTGAATAGGGAGTTGGTTTGTTGCCTTGTGAGGGAGGTGACGTATTTTTGATTAGAAGTGACCATTGCTATTTGATTTGTGTGCTTATTGAATGGTTATTTCGCAATTTTGGCAAGACCTTACTGTTGGAGTAGGTGTCCTCCACAATAGTGCGCAACATAATAAATCACATTAAGGAATATAATTGGGATATTTATTGACTATATATATATATATATGATTAGTCAGTTGATTAACCTAAATCAATAACGGTTGGCTGACTAGAGTTAGACGTTATTGGCGTATGACATATTCTTGGAAGAGGATGTCAAACCGGTAAGGCAACCACAAAGGCAATTGAATCCACCTATGATGGAGGTGGTGAAGAAAGCAAAACCTAAATGTTTTGATTTTTAATGTTATTACTTCCCCAAGGTTTAATTGAGGACCCTTGATTTTTAATTGAAAAGAAAAAAAGTATAGCTACCTTCGTTACCATGGTAGAATGTATGCATTAGACTTTTGCCAACGACACCATGAAATATGCATTAGACTCTATGTTTAATTGAGGTTAAAAATTGTGTAAAGCGTTTAGACAATAAGTGGGCATTAAAATTTTGGTATATATAAGCAAAGTGAAAGTATAGTAGGTATATTTGAACATTCTTTAAGGGACATTGGCTATAGGATCAACGTAATATACATTTTATTTGGGAACTTAGTGTGTGGAGAATGTTCCATGTGGGAAGGATGGATATTGTTAATTAGTTGTTGATATGCAAGAAACTGATGTAAAAGAGCTTACTTGAAAAGTTAGTTAGACTTTATAACAAGGATAAATTCGAGAGGAATTTGGGACTTAGGGAAGTCTGCATGACTGAATACACCTATTTGTGGTTGCTTATTAAGAAATCTTGGAAATTTGTGAGATGTAGGACTAAATATTTCTTCGTAAATGGGTGATGAATTGAGGTATTGATAAGTATGTTATTGTTGTTATAATGATACGAAAGTTATTGAGATATATCAGTAGATAACTTTTCTTGAAAGACTATTATACCAATGATTCGATTTAGAAAAAAAAGGATGAACATTTACGCTATTATATTTGAGAATGATGATGATGTAATATGAAGATCGGTGGTTTAGAGATAGCATGTGTAGAAAATAATTAATGAGAGGTACTAGCTGAGAGAATCGAGGTAATATGATGACTTGCTCAACTGAGATGATATTTATGATGTGGATATAAAGGTGATTGTGCTTCGAATGATGAAAAGATATTGAAATAGAGTATATTGGAATAGAGTATGATACTATCAAATTGACTCCACTTAATGCACTGAATGGTATTTTGAGGATAAGTGTAAGGACTATATTGGATCGATGATGAAGTTGACTCGTCGAGATGTAAATCGTAATTTATGGGTTATTAATACATTTTGGTGGAGAATTTCGTAGATTTAAATGAGAGGGTAGACACTTCGTTTGCTTTAGTATGACCAAGGAATTACATAGGTATGACATTGGTGATTTAGGTCGCAACATGACTTTTAGAGAATGAAAGCTTAGCACAAATGGTTGTGGTTCTTAATTGAGAAGAATAGTTTGAGCTAATTAGTATTAAGAGATCACTTTAATTTTGGTATACATGAGGAGGAAGAACAATTTAAATGTTTGGGATGAGTAGAACAATGGCCTAGAGTGATGTAAGAGAATTTTATTGAGGTATGTTCAAGAACTAGTTTACTTATGGTAATAGTTATTTGAATTTGCGAAAAGAGTTGAAAGAATCATCTATTGGTCGTAATATGTAAGGTATATCTGAGGCTCGGATGCGTGATGCATATAAAGTCTGGTTTTGTTTAAAACTAAAGGTAAATAGAATGAACAGTTTGTCCGAGTAAGATATATTATAATATTTGACCACTTTGAGACGCTCCTTTAGACCTTGTGGACACATTAGTGAGAAAGATAAGTTCACGTGTTTGAGGTAGCTTACCAACGACACCATGAAATAAGGTGCCCACTGCCCCCACACCACCGCCACCACCGCAAGACCACCACTACCGCAACCCACACCAGCCAAAACAAAATCTGGAAAATAGAAAAAAAAATAAAGGGACGGAAAGAAGAGGGAGGCAGAGGGGAGGATGGAGGCGGGAGGAGGGGGAGGGTGGAGGAGGAGGCCGAGAATGGAGGCGGGAGGATGACGGTGGGTGTGGTGTGTGTGGTGGTGTACGAAAAGGAAGGAGGACGAAAAGGGAGGAGGAAGTTGCGGCGGGGTGGAAGGCGGTGGAAGGCAAGGGAAGGAGGAGGACGGCGGGAGGAGTAGGGAAGGGAAAGGAGGCTGTGGTGGAGAGGGCGACGGCGGTTGGCGGTGGAGGAGAGGGGGTGGGGTGGTCGGGTTTGGTGAGTGAGGGAGATGAGGAGTTTAATTATTTGGGTTTTTTTTGGAGGTAGAGAGATAAGGGAGGTAGAAAGATAAGTGGAAATGTGAACCTTGGGGATTAGACTCTATGTTTAGCAACGACATATTTAGAAAAATTGAGGTTAAAAATTGAGGATCCTATAGCCAATGTCCCTTTTGCCTTAAAGAATGTCCTCATCATTCCCTAACCCTTTTGGATGGATCTACAAGATATGAGTTTGAGTCAACCCAATGGGACATGGGTTAAAAATTCTCCACACCAATTTACGAGAGAAAAAGGGGTACAATTTGCTAATTATATGGACCAACTTCTTACGTAATATGCATCATTCACCCAATTAATTTTTAATTCTATCTAAACGTTGTATTCAGTCATGCAGACTTCCCTAAGTCATATGTACCCAAACATATGCATACTTATCAGTCATGCATCATTATAACAACAATAACATAGGATTTCTTAATTCATCACCCATTTACGAAGAAATATTTAGTCCTACATCTCACAAATTTCCAAGATTTCTTAATAAGCAACCACAAATAGGTGTATTCAGTCATGCAGACTTCCCTAAGTCCCATTTGTACCCCTTTTTGTAAAATCTAAATCATATGACTTGTAAATTAACAATGATGCATATGTTTGGGTACTAAGTGAATTAAAAGAAGAGTAAAGCATTGGAGTGAACCAAGCCAAATGAGTAATTAAACCCAATGTCCTCATCATTGCCAGTTGCTCAATATGTCGTTGCATATGCATTAAAAATTGAGGATCCTATAGCCAATGTCCCTTAAAGAAAAATGACCCTTGATTTTTAATTTTTAACCAAGGTTTAAGTCAACCCAATGGGAAAACCCTCTCACTAGAAAAAAAGATTTGATTTGAAAAGAAAAAGAAAAAGAAAAAAAAAAGAAAAAAAGAAAAAAAGAAAGAAAAATTTGTTGCTTCATTGAGTTATTCAAGGGAAAATGAAAGGGAATTTACTAGAGTCTAATGCATATTTAGAGAGCAATTTCGATCTCTCTCTTGCGTTGTCAAAGTTTAAGATGATTTCTCTAGTTGGTGGTTGTTTGTGCTAGTCTTGTAGATTTGTTTTGGTACGTGTCGCTGCGACTACCGGAATTAGCCCCACATTTCCATACGTGCCTTGGCACAATCCATTTATATACCTTCATCCATTAGCCTCCCTTTTTGTCCTGATTCATGTACTTTATAGCGAATGCGTATTTGTTGGGGAAATTACTATCACATTAGAATGCATGCATATTTCATAAGTTGAGTGAGTGTTTCTATTTCTTTCTATCTTCACAAAACTCACCTTTACATAAACTTATGAGTGCTTGAGTGAATCCGCGAGAATCCGACAAATTGAGCCTTGCAAGATTGAAAGGTATTTGGTTTTTGTCTATACTACGGTATCATGTAAAATCTTGGAATATGAGCTGCGTTTTCTACTTTCCCGTGCCTTTAAATTTGTTTTATTGGTACAACTTGGTCATTACTTTGTTATATATATGGATAGCTTGGGATTTGTATGTGCATTAACATTAGCTTTGAGTTTTTCATTCACCATTTGTATGTTTGTCCTTGTATAGTGTTGAGTGCTTTGCTTAGGGACAAGCAAAGGATTGGTTTAGGGAACATTTACTTGATCATTTTTTGGTATGGTGGTGGATGTTAAGGAGGAGAACAAGGAGGAGATCATGGACAATGGGCACAATACTTGAACTCCTTTCAAATATTGTTCTTGAGCTAGTATGATATGGATGATCTCCAAGTTCTTAGTATAAGAACACTCCTCTAAGTGGCACCCAAGACTACAATTAATCTCTGCAAAATACTTCAGTAGTATGAAATGTAGTAACCCTTTGAAATTATCTAATAACTCTTAATACTACACTATTATATTATTAGAGAATATGAACTAAGAATTTTAGTGAAAACTTCTTAAGTTTTAGAGTAAGAAAGTAAATTATAGAGAAGTGGAGATGCATGAAAAATGAAATAAAATGATGTGAGTTATATAAGAGAAAACTTGTCCTCTTTGTCTTGATCACATGGACCCGCCACACCCACACCACATGGGTGGGTGTTGTCCCTTTCATTCTGTTCTTAACAATGCATAAGGTTGAGTGTTGGTAATAGTCTAGTGTATGATTGTGTCTAATTCTCAATAAGAATAATACACAAAAACTAATCACCCTAAAACACACTACAAAGCTCGTGCACCCTTGTAATATGGGTGTCCATTTTATTTTAGCAACTTGTCATTTGTCACATATGTGACATCCCTTAGACGCAAATAACTCGATTTACCGTCTTTCCTTGCTTATTCTATGCTATTTTAGCTAGAATATCGATTCTGCCGCTTTTGTTATGTTTTAATGCAGATTGGATGCATTTAGAGCTTTTTGAGTTGATATGGAGCATGGCGGAGTCGGATCGTAGAAGGTTAGGCACGGAAATCGAGAACGGTGGAAAAGAAATGAAGAAAACCGAAGAAACAAGCCATTTTGAAGGCTGCTCGATCGAGCATATTGCCTTGCTCGATCGAGTCGGGCTGAAGGTTGCTCGATCTAGCAATATACCCGTGCTCGATCGAGCAACCCAATATTTCGGCGACTTTTTCATATTTTCCTAAACTTTAACCTAATTAATTATTTTTTTGTATTATAAAAGGAAAGCTTGTCTTTCATACTTATATATGCTTTTCTATGGTTTTTAATACTTTTAAGCTTTAATTCAGAAACCCTAATTTAGTTCGCTTGCCTCCGGATTTATTTCATCAAAGACGATTGTCTTTAGTTCAACTTGTAATCGGTATTCTTCAATCTTTCTTAGTTATTTATTTAATTGTCTTCTTGTTCTTTAATTATTCTTTGTTCATCCTTTCATTGTTGTTAATGATGTTTACTTTAATTATTATTGTTGTTATTAATATCGTTATGAGTAGCTAAATTCCTTTCTAGGGTTGAAAGGGGATCTAGGATTGTTAGAAGGGGTAGATTGATTAATTGAATTGCAATTGCATGGTTATCGTTTGATTATCGTTTTAATTCTAGTTGTTTGATTACTGGCCAGGATTAATTAACTAGTCTCGCAAATTAGGATTGACACCGACCGGGTTAAGACTAAGATAGGCTACGATAATTGAATAGAACTCGTTTAATGATAGCGATCGCATGTTAATTGTAGATCTAAAGGGCATAATTGAATCGACCGATCTTGTGACCTTAGATAACTTTATTGCATGATAGTTGATTTTATCCCTACCCCTGAACAATAATCCTAGTGAACCTGAGACCCTAGACTTTTAATCTCATTGTTTTCAACCTTATTAGTTTGTTATTGCTTATTATTAGTTGTTATTATTATTAATTGTTATTGTTTACTTTAGTTGTTGTTATTAATTGCTATTAGTTTAGAAACCACAATCAAAACCCAGAAATTGTTACTTAAGAAACAAACCTAGTTTAACAGATTAGAATACTACCGCCTCCCTGTGGATTCGATACCTTGCTTACTGCTGACTATTAGTTAGTTGTGACTTAGAATTACTTTGATTAAGGAGACGCGACTTTACCCTTATCAAATTTGGCGCCGTTGCCGGGGAGGCAACAGTTTTCTGTTTGTTTCTACTTAGTTTGTCTTTTTTCGTCTCAGGGAACCTAAGTTCCTTGAGACAGTTCTCATCCTTTTCTTTAGTTTTTGTTTATGCCCAGGTGTTCTAGGTCCGTTCTCGTGCCCTACGATTCCGAACTAGAGAAGACTCTCCGGTCTAGACGAAACTTTTGGAAGGATATTCAAGAAG
>JAIUZE010023326.1:0-18955 GCA_022085475.1 Heliosperma pusillum
TTGCAATTTGACCCGCCACCCATGCATAACCACCTTGATAATTGTCCTCCCTTCTAGGGTGAACTTGGTTGGCATTAGCTAGAGCGGCATCTTGCTGATTCTTCAGCTCTTGAGCAAGAGCCTCCATCATAATATTCTCAGCTAAATGCGGTCTAACCATCTTCATAAGAGATAAAATCAAATTAAGTTACTCATATCAATTAGCATAAACAAATAGACTACCAAGTAAGGTCCTTAACTTCTACCCAACTCTCTCATTTATTATTTCAAGGTCAAGTAGTTTAAGTTAGAGTTCACGTGTGTGCGTCGGGAGCGATAAAGCTCTGATACCAACTGTGACAACCCTCGCGAATGCGGAAATATAAAACATACAAGCATGTGAAATAATATGCGGAAATACGGTATTTTAAAAACCTTTAAACATGCAAGATATATATAACACGAGGTGTGTCAAAATATTACAACTAAATACGGAAATACAACAAAGAGACGGGGTCTCTTAAAATGTTAGCAAAGAACAAGTGTTTAATAAAACTAGCTAAATTCGTCTAGAGGTGGACTTCCAGGGACAACGCCCGCTAGCTCACACCCGAACCCCAAAACATCATATCCAAAAAGGCATCCAAGCAAGCAACCTGTTCATTCATGAAAAACATGAACGCCACAGTCAGTGGGGAGTAACTCCGGGTTCTCCAAGCCATATCACCTTTAACGTACATATAAGAAAATACAAAAGTAAAGCATGCATATATATATACATGTGAGTTGCAATAAGAATAGATAGGCAATTCTATAGATAATGATAAGAACATAAGAGGCACAAATCCGAATTCATCATGATATTCAAAGACTCGGGAAAGACCCTCTTAGGCAATCGAATACGCTCACTAGGGCTTGCATCTCACCGTTAGCGGTATAAGATTGATAAGATTGAGACTCGACAAACAAACCATGCCAAGTCATGCCATGATCATGAATAATCAATCATGAAATCACGCATTCAAGTATAACAACATAAAGACGACATCTCTCACGGTAAATGAAACGCACTAGCATCGTGTACATGGCAAGTATGATGAACAGGCATCCACGGGATAAGCATTTCCCTGAAACGCATACACGATCACATTTCGTATATGTTCACTAATTTCCTCCGGATATAGACGACGATAATAATACGGTCCTAGTCTAAACTGGCCAGACTCTTTGATAATGTGTCCGATTCGACATGCGATAAACGTTTCGCATCCAAGACTGGTCAACATAGACGCCGAGTACCCCAAATTCGGTAGATCAATTCACGACAGTGGCGGAAAACTAGCTCAAGCCGCATAACATGCGGTACGCTACATGCAAATAACACCACCTCGCAAGTACACAACATTTGACGGCCGGGTCGATCAACGCATAGCGTTCAACTCCCAACAACGTCGTCGTTTGCCCACTACACATGCAATTAAGCAGTAGGATACCTCTCCGTTCCGACATTCCAGCCTTACGAACGGGAAGGTAGCCAAGGGAATGAGAGTACAAAGCACAAGACAAAATAGTGCTCAAACCTTATCATTTGTAAAAACCGACTCAAAGTGGGAACATACCAAAAACCGTCACAAAACATGAGAATATGGCATTATATAAATGTAAATATGATAAACATGAACCAATACATGATACATAAGCATTAGAAAAAGTTTAGGAAGCATAATGAATAAAAACATAGATCACCTCTCCAAAACAACGTTGTTTGGAAACCAACGAAAACAAGGGTCCAATTAAAACGGTCATAACTAGAGTTCTACATATGGGAATGCAGAAATTCTAAGTCGCGGTGATAGCTTAACCTCTTACGGTTCCAACGAGATGTCATACGCCCAAAACAAGCAAGTAACGAAGGAGATATGATCATTTTACGAAAAGGGGTCAGTGCAGGAAAAGTTCTGTTGGCAGCGGGTGACGCGGCCTGCGTCCTACGACGCAGCCTGCGTCCTATTCGGACAGGTAAGAGTCCCACAAGTCACCACAATTTCACTAAGGCATAATACAAGTATCATCTATCATCACAATTCATCAATTCTCATATCAATTATCAACTAACAACAACCATCATCAACAACAAAATTCCTAAGATTACTAATCATATTCTAAATATGATTTCTAACATGGAAAACACATTAAAACACGTAAATGATATCGAGTAACCCTTCACCGTTACCTTTTCGCGTCTTTAATCGATTTCTAAACCTTCCTAGTCTCCACCTACATACAATTAGATAATAAAAGATGAATATCATTCACCTTGAGAAAGACGGATAATTTAAAAAGAGAGAAAGACGGTAATTTTATTACCAATACGGATAGAGGAAGCTAAGAGGGGAAGAATAAGACGAACTTACGAGAATTTGAGCGAGTAACGAAGGAGTAGCGACGATTTGAAGACGGATCAAAAAGAAGGCAAGGTTTTTGGTGTTTAAGGTGAGGAAGAAGGAGATTGAGTTGTGAGGAAATGAATTAGGTTTAGGGAGTATGAGGGAGTATATGTAGGGTGAGTCGGAAAAGTCAAGAAAAGTCAAAGACGACTCAAAAGTCAAGAAAAGTCAAAGACGACTCAAAAGTCAAGAAAAGTCCAAGACGACTCAAAAGTCAAGAAAAGTCAAAGACGACTCAAAAGTCAAGAAAAGTCAAAGACGACTCAAAAGTCAAGAAAAGTCAAAGACGACTCAAAAGTCAAGAAAAGTCAAAGACGACTCAAAAGGTCAGAAGTCAAACACTCGCCTTAAGACGGGATTCTCATGGAATCTCGCGGAAATTCCAAATACGAACTCGGAAATTGTAAATTCGACTCGAAACTTTAAATTCTAAATTAAAACTTAAATTTGCTGAAAAGATTTCGTAAAATATTTCTACTAAAAAAATAGGGTACATTTCCGGGTGTTACAACCCACCATGACCGGCCCCCACCATAAAATGGAGTCCATTTTATCTTTGTAATTTTGTCATTTGTAATGTGGTATGTCATGTACCATGTCACATGTCATAAGGATAAATAAATGTATATTTAACAATTTAAATATCATTTCACATTATGTAACAAAATAAATAGTAATTCATAATTACATATATAAAAAGGGTCACATTAAGTCCAGTTGATATAATCTATAACTCTTTGTAATTATAATCAACTAATCATTCTTATCTCAAATTGTTTCATAAAAAATAATCAATTTTAGTAATATAACATTTTAATTACAAAATTGCGTCTTATTTAATCCTATTACAATAAGACATAAAATTTTCACTCACAAATAAAATTGGTTCAATTTAAGGATTTATTTAATTTGTATCGAAATACAATTAATTAACTTTACAATTAAGGGAATGGTCCTATAGGTGTGACCTTAAGGGATCAACTGATCACCACCGTCATACGACAGTAACGTCAAATTCTAGCAAGCCAATCGTTACCGATTAATGTTGATCAGTTGACAATAATATCTATCATCCCTTAGTATTCTTATTGTTGAGATTTAATTATGTAATCGCATTATTGTTGAGGACACTTACTCCAACACTCATAACAATATTAATAACAACGAAAATAAATAAAGTAAACATGATTAACAATAATGAAAGGATGAACAAAGAATAATTAAAGAACTAGAAGGAAGGTAACTAGAAGGAAGGTAACTAATTAAACAACAAAGGAAGATTAAAGAATACCGATTACAAGTTGAACTAAAGACAATCGTCTTGATAATAAAATCCAGTAGCAAAGCAAAGAAAAATTGAGTTTCTAATATCAAAGCATAGAAAATTATGAAAGACGAGCTTTCCTTTTATAACAAAAATCTAATTAATTAGGTTAAACTAGTTTAGGAAAATACGAAAACCGTCGAAAAACTAGGTTGCTCGATCGAGCAAAGTGAATCTGCTCGATCGAGCAGCAATAATCACGACTCGATCGAGCAAGGGGCTTCT
This sequence comes from Heliosperma pusillum, assembly GCA_022085475.1. Classification (NCBI taxonomy): domain Eukaryota; kingdom Viridiplantae; phylum Streptophyta; class Magnoliopsida; order Caryophyllales; family Caryophyllaceae; genus Heliosperma; species Heliosperma pusillum. Next base: position 3,976 of record JAIUZE010023326.1, read on the forward strand.
GCTCGGTTGAGCATCCCTTCTTTTGGCTCGTTTCTTCGATTTTCTTCATTTCTTCTCTTTCGTTCTCGATTTCCGTGCTTAACCTTCTACGATCCGACTCCGCCATGCTTCATATCTACTCAAAAAGCTCGAAATGCATCCAATCTGCATTAAAACATAACAGAAGCGGCAGAATCGATATTCTAGCTAAAATAGCATAGAAATAAGCAAGAAAAGACGGTAAATCGAGTTATATGTAACTAAGGGAAGCATAAAATATGTGTATAAATAGTGATCATCAAACTCCCCCAAACCAATCCTTTGCTTGTCCCTAAGCAAAGCACTCAACACTATACAAGGACAAACATACAAATGGTGAATGAAAAACTCAAAGCTAATGTTAATGCACATACAAGTCCCAAGCTATCCATATCTATAACAAAGTAATGACCAAGTTGTACCAATAAAACAAAGTCAAAGGCACAGGAAAGTCGAAAACGCAGCTCATATTCCAAGATTTTACATGATACCGTAGTATAGACAAAAACTAAATACCTTTCAATTTTGCAAGGCTCAATTTGTCGGATTCTCGCGGATTCACTCATGCACTCATAAGTTTATGTAAGGGTGAGTTTTGTGAAGATAGAAAGAAATAGAAACACTCACTCAACTTATAAAACTGCATGCATTCCAATGTGATAGTAATTTCCCCAACTAATACGCATTCGCTATAAAGCACATGAATCAGGACAACAAGGGAGGCTAATGGGTGAAGGTATAGAAGTGGATTGTGCCAAGGCACGTATGGGAATGTGGGGCTAAGACCGGTAGTCGCAGCGACACTTACCAAAACAAATCTACAAGACTAGCACAAACCAACCCCCGACTAGAGAAATCATCTTAGACTTTGACAACACAAGAGAGATATCGATATTGCTCTCTAAATATGCATTAGACTCTAGTATATTCCCTTTTATTAACCCTTGAATAATGAAGCAACATATATTTTTTTTCTTTTTCTTCTTTTTTCTTTCATTTCTTTTTCTTTTCTCTTTTCTTTTTCTTTTTCATCATATCTTTTTTTTTTCACTTCTTTTGCTTCACAAAATTTCTCAACAAAGGGAATAAATGACACAATTGCCAACATACTTGCTACACCCATTTGATATTCTTTTTGAAGAAATCCCGACCGACCCAACCATAGTAGACAAGTAGATAAGAAAAACATGCAACTGCGACTGTCTCGATAAGGTAGGTGAGTTCTAGAAATGTAGCTATTAGATAGGTTATGAAACAGGCTACAAAAGGCTCAAATGGGCTAAACATAAAGAACTCAATAATAAGGGTATAAAATCAAGTCTTTTTGGCGATGTGAGGCTTATTTGAACAAAAAGAACCACCTTTCCTCATGCACTTATCAAACGAACGCGTATAGTATCAAGAAACGAATGTCACACTTATGCAATTTGATGTTACATATTCCATAAAGAGTACCGCACTCAAGCCTAAAGACAATGAGACCAGTTTATTGATGTTTCTGGCCTAGGAAGCTCTATAGACCTCAGAATTTTAAGTGGTTTACCAACTAAAATGGCCAAATCTAATTAGCATAAGGTATGTCAAAAACGGTCAAGACTTGTCCTATGAGCTTTGTTTTCAAAAGTAGTAAGTCAAAACAATGTACATGGACAACTCATTTGGGATTCAAATGCAGAAACAATGCAGATTATCATCATCGTTATTCAATTTCACCAAGACTCAACCTAATAAAATAAAAAACATGTTTTTGGATTTTGTAAATTTTTCAACTTTTATGATTTTTTTTCTCTTTCACACAACGGAAATAAACACACAACATAAATAAAGACTCTCCCCCAAACCTAAATGTCACAGTGTCCTCATTGTGACGCTAACAGCACATCAATCACATATCAACCAACATCAGCAACCTAAAGGACACAACTAACAAAGGGAAAAGGGAAATAACTAAAAGAAAATACAATAAAAGAGAAAGTACAAGGATAGATAATACCAGCTGTATAAACATAGCCTCCCCAAACCAGCTGCAAAATGGGGGCGTAGTGACCAGCTGTCACTACTGCTCATCATCACCATAATCATCATCATCACCCCTCTGAGCAGCACCAGAAGATGAGGCCCGAAATGGCTCACCAAAACAACTAACTGGAGCATCAAATCGGATAGGCGTGTACCATGATCGACCCAGACAACCATAGTCGTGGCTGAATTCCTGGGAAATCTGATGAGGATTCACCCCATAATTGTCGAACACACGACTCTCGTCACCCAGACCTCGGTAGTAGCTCGGCGGAGTCCAACCAGCAGTAGCATCGAGATCTGTCCGCATAAGGTTCTCCCAAAGCCCCATCATCACTAAGTCATTATTAATGCCTTGGTGAATCCTAATCTCTCTCTCCAAAACCGGATCATAGGTATAAGCAGGTGAAGGGTAAGGGTACGGGGTCGGGGTGGGTGTAAAGTGGGGAGTCGGGGTGGTGGTGGCCTGAGTAGAAGAAGAAGGAGCGATCCGCCAACGAGGTCGACGGGTCTCGGTCAAGGTAAAAATAAGCTCATGTGAAACCACATAAGAACGAGGGGGAGGGGTAGGTCCAGTCTCTGGATCATGGGTAGGCAACCGCTCCGTAGAAGGTAGACGGTTACCGGTGTCAGGAAGAGCTATCCACTGGGACCCTCGTACTCGCCACTGAAATCGAGCGTTACCTAACGCATTAATCCAGCAAAGTGTGTGGCGCGAGTACTCCTCGTCGGGCCTAGGGGCATGAATCGGGGTCATTGGTGTGTATCGACGGTCTCCCCTAAACCCAGCAAGTCGCCTAGCCAACCTAGTGACCAAGGCACCACAATCCAAAGAATGTTGGGTAGGGGAATTGACTCTCCAGAAAGCATAACACACCAAACCGACCGGGTGAAAATGAAAAACATTCTCATGTTGAAGGTTGAGGGTAGATGCAAGTAATAAAACCTCATGAGAATTCAGTTTACTAAGGTCCTTCCTAGCAAATAAAATAAGGCTAAAAAAACGCAAAAACAACCTTAAACAAGGATGTTGCACATCATTGACAGCCATTGCATTGACACGCGCATCAGGAAGACCAGTAAAGAGAGAAAAATATTCAACGACTTGAAAGCCGGAAGGAATAGCAACGAAAGCATCATCATTACCAAGAGAAAGACCCAAATGGTTAGCTAATTCAGCATACGACAACACAAAATCCCTATTGAGCAACCGAAAAGACACACGCCTATTTGCCTCGTCCCAATCATTAGAACTAAAAATTTCAAGTGTCAGTGGTCTATAGGAAAGTTCATTGAGGGAATATAACCTACCAAACCCAATTCGGTCAAACATATCAAAAATAGCATTACCAAAACCGAGGGCACCAAGAATGGTGGGGCACACACACCGAGTAGGGTCCATAGGACGACCCATAAGCGTAGCAAAGTGATCGTGTTGGTCCTGCGTGCTAAAAACGATCCATGGGTTTCTATTTGGGGTTGTCGAACGAGACGGGGTTCTCTACGTTGCTTGCTAGTTCCTACTTGTCTAGACATTACGAATTGAAGTAAATAAGTCACACAAACACCACAATATGCTCAAAAAGACGGATTATCAAACCCTAATTCAAAAAAAAAAAACAAATTTGAGTCTAAAACGCAAGTAAGATGGATTAATTAGTAATGCAAGAGTGATTAATTACTAAAGAACGAAGCAAGGAAGCAAGAAACAATGCATTAAAAGCACAAAATTGAAGAACAAGAAGCAAACCCTAGATACACGTTTTGGGCAAAATAAGGGGGCAAGAACACCAATTTCTTCACAAATTGCACTTAAAACATGTTGAATAATGATTGTTGATTCTAGTATGATGATTAATTGATGATTTGAAGGTGTTTGAATGAGGTAATAGAGAGAATAGGGGTGAGAGAGAAGCAAAAGTGACGAAATAATGAAGAAGAATGAAAAAGAAATTGGGGAAAACCTGACTTTTGAGCCTCGGGACCGGTCGGACCGGACCGACTCGATCGAGCAGGTCAGGTCTGCTCGATCGAGCAACCCAAAATTTCCAGATTTTTGAACTTTGCTCGATTCTCGGATATATTTGATGCATGTCTAACTCGATCGAGCAGGTGATGCTGCCCGATCGAGCAACCCAAAATTTCAAGTTTTCCCTCTTTTTCTTGTTTTTGTTCTTTCTTTCTTTTCGTTCTTAAGGCGACTTCCAATTTTATTACCTGCAAGCACTCAATTAAATTGTTAGATCGCTCTCCCTCACCGCGCTCAATAAAGCATACCTATATTAACTATCCAAACTAAATCTAATTAACCTATAACATTAATAATTAAGCTAATTGAAATAAAATTTACAAATGAAGTGTAACACCTGACCTGGTCACTTGTCTGCGGATGATAACTTAACCCCCGACGATGTGTAACACCATATTTCTTCAGTAAAGTGTTAAGATGGCGTTCATTGAAATGCTTTCCTCCATCGCTAATGAGAACACGAGGAACTCAAAATCGCGGGAATATGATCTTCTGAAACAGTTTAACAACTGCTTTGGCATCGCAAGTGGGAGTGGCAATAGCTTCCACCCATTTGGAGACATAGTCGAATGCTACTAGAATATTTATAAAGTCGATCGTACTTCTTATACCACACAAGATTGAAAGCGTTGGGTCGATCGTACTTCTTTTTCTCAATATGAATGCGTACCACACAAGATTAATTTGGTTATATACGCCCACGAGCGTATATCACCCACTTGCGATATCACCCACTCCCACTTTCAATCTTGTGGCGCGAGTACCGTGATATCACCCACACAAGATTGAAAGTGGGAGTGGGTGATATCGCCCACACAAGATTGAAAGTCGAATGCTACTAGAATATAATTTGGTTATATACGCCCACGAGCGTATATCACCCAGTGGGAGTGGCAATAGCTTCCACCCATTTGGAGACATAGTCGAATGCTACTACAAGATTAATTTGGTTATATCAAAATTTTTGAATTTAGGTTCAAAATTTCATCACCCACGAGCGTGTTTTGAGCGTGTTTTGGGTTCTATTAATTTGGTTATATACGCCAAGCGTTGGGTCGATCGTACTTCTTTTTCTCAATATGAATGCGTACCACACAACTCCTATGATTATAAAGTCGATCGTACTTCTTTTTCTTGCAATCTGAAGAAGGGTTGGGTCGAGAAGGCAATATGCTCGAATAAAATCTTATTGAGAATACTGCTTATACCACACAAGAATGAAAAGAAAGTAATAATGGTTGACGATTCATCATCAAGTGTAGTGAAATATTTGCACCAATTTGTAATTTAATCTTCCGGAGAGTGAAAACTTATTATCCGCAGAGATTCCGAGCGCACAACCCAAAATATTTTGACAACCTCACCGTCACGGAATAGGTGACCTATAATTTCTGTAGTGCCCGTAGAATTACAAATGGCAAAAATATTATCAATTATAATTTGTTTCTTAGATAAATTCACCCCGTACCGGTAATGTATGAGTTAGGGTTTTCCATGATAGAATTTTCCAAGTTTGAGGCACAGGTAATTGTTAAAGCTTTTTATAACAAAAAACGCTTGGCGCCATAAGTAATCCTATTACATTCCTTTTCTGATCCAAACTTTGTAACTGATCCAAACTTTGCAAGATAAAGCGTAAGGGCATAAGTATATCCGCTTTTAACTGTACTAGTTGTTGAACGGCGCGCTCGCCCCAAGATAGTGTGACTTGCCTATTAGAATTAGTATGACTTCATGCATGTTGTAATGGTTTTTGCCGTATCGTCGAAGTTAGTTGTTATCTTAGTTGCTTTAGTTATCATAGATGTTTTTGTGGTAGAGACACATTTCACAATTGCTTCACATTACACAATTGCTTCCAGCATTGCGGAATTTCAATCGATCATTGTTCTAAAAAAAGCAGTCTCTCACTACATGCGTTCACCAAATATATAACTAATTATCTGAATATGGGTTAAATCTCTTACACTCTCATTACATCCGTTCACCAAAAAAAGATTTAATTACATCAAATCTACTAGCATGTAGCATTTTGCTACAAGCAAACTAAAATCGTTCGTTTGAGTAGATACAAATTTGGTAGCCATACTTCCCTTTTTTTTTTAGCTCATTACGTGAATTTAAAGACCAAATTAACAAATACAAGGTCATGTTTAATTTAAAGTATAATCTTAATATGACGTTTTATGTTGAGTATATTAACATCCTAATCATAGCTGCAATAGTAATCAATTAGCACATGGTAGCATAAATCCTTCTTTCAATTATTCCCATTACAATTTTTTACAAGACTAACCACTTAAGACGACATCAAGCTACACAACGAGAACAAAATTTTTAATAAACAACACAACCTCAATGTACAACATTCGAATATCTTTCACATTCTAATCAACCAGTATCACATATCAAAGAACTTCATGGGATGGCACGAATTGAAGCTTATCGTCTTTATTCATAAGCACACAACAATTAAGGAAAGAACGCAAATGATTGCATAAATTTCTCAAGTTATTCATCTTTTATTATTCTGCTGCAATTTCCTGAAAATTTCATAAGTTCATAATGTCCTGCCATCTTTTGAAGTGAAACTACTGAGAAAACACAACACATGGAGTGAATTTAGGCTTGTTTTAAGACACACACAAAGTACACACAAAGGACTAGCAAAGTCTCACAAACTGGCTAGCAATTGATATTGACTTATGCAAGGGTAACCAAGATAGTTCATTACCAAAGCACACAACAATTGATATAGGGTTTGTGGGACTTAACCAGCACACAACAAAGTTAAGACACACCACTTCAAGCGTAAGCACAGAAGCAAAACTCAAGCATTGCACAAGGTTTGTAATTTGAAACAATGTTTCGGGTTTTGGTTCATAATAATATGATTTCTTACATTTATGAGGTTGGTTTATATAGGTCAAGGCTCATACATCTAAGACTTTCAACTTACATCCAAGGGTTCAAAATACAAAGCAAAAGAGGCCAAGGTTAACAACTACCTTGCCTTACAACTAATTACTAAAATACAACTAACATAAAGCATAAAGCATATTATGGACTGTTCTTCTTGTTTGCTTGCTGAGGTCAACGCAAAAGGTGGTAGGTCTAGGAGCTTGAACAATTGACTTTGAGTATAAAGTGTTAGCAACACTTTCACAAAGTCCTTTGGGCTTTCCTTTCGATTTAAGGAAACAAAATTGACCTTTGCACATGCTTGTCTGATTTGAGCTCAATCCGGACCCTAAACTTGTGTCCTAGAAGAAGTTTTTCCTTGATGTAATTTAGAGAAAACTATCCTAGACCTATTTGTAGCTAACACCCCTAAGTTATAGAATTGACCCTTGGACATGCTTGAAGATTAGCCATGTTGGCCCCTGACCTTGTATTGTGAGCTGGACTTCCCCCGGGTTGCTATGGCTTGATCCCTGCATCCTCAACTCATGTTGCACTCCCTCCTTGTTGAGAAGGATTTGCCCTCAAATTCTCAGTCGTCTTCTCTTATGATTCCTCATAGTAGGGACTAAGGTCTCCAATGTTAAAGGTGTCATGAATACCATAGTCTCCTGGAAGCTTGATCTTGTATGCATTAGGTCCCAACTTTGAAATAGAGGTTAGCTACCCCTATGGCATCTTCAATTTTTCTACAAGCAATTAAATGAGTCATATTGCTAAATATGTCTACCACCACCATTATAGAATCTTTGCCCCTTTGTGTCCTAGGCAAGGCCACAATAAAATCCATGCTCACGTCTTCCCATAGCCTATTTGGGACTGGTAGGGGTTTGTAGGACCATCTTGGAAAAAGGACTTTGATTATTGGCAAGAACCACACCTTTTGTTTACATCTTGGACATCACTCAACATCCTAGGCCAGTAGAATTGCTCTTGTAGTATGTCACAAGTCTTTTGGATCCCAAAATGACCAGCTAGGCCAGTGGAATGAATCTCTCTTACATGCAATACCCTATAAGGCCCCTTAGGTATGCATAGTCGGCCTGCTGCCATGGAACATGAACCCCTTCTGGATGGTATATTTGCCTCCTGCCCTTGCCTTGCCCTATTGGGTGAATTCCACTCATCTTTGAAATCACGATCCTTCACATATAGCTTTTTCATGTATTCAAATCCCATCACCCTTTGCTTCATGAAACTCAACATTATGTACCTTATAGACAAGGCATCAACCATTTTCCTTGCCTTCAATGTATTGCTAGAAAATGAGAATGATTGCAAGAATTCTACCCACTTAGCATGTCTTGGGTTGAGTTTGTGCTGGCCATTGATGTATTTAAGGGCCTGATAGGTTGAATGAAGAACAAATGGCTTGGGTTTTAGGTAGTGACCCCAATGATTTAAGGCCCTGACTATTGCATAAAACTCCTTATCATAGGTAGAGTAGTTTAGCTTAGCTCCATTGAGCTTCTCACTAAAGTAAGCCACTGACTTGTTGGCTTGTGCTCTTGCCTTAACACTGCTCCAATGCCTATGCCACTTGCATCATATTAACCTTCAAACAATTTGTTGAAGTCAGGGAGAAATAAGAGAGGTGATTGTCATAACAAGTCCTTGATGGTATCAAAGGACTTCTCAGCTTTGTCTGTCCACTTAAACTCACCCTTGTTCATGCACTCAGTCATAAGAGCCATGATAAAGCTAAAGCCTTGAATGAACCTCCTATAGAATGAGGCTAGCCCATGAAAACTTCTGACTTCTGTTAGGGTCTTGGGTGTAGGCCAATCTTTGATAGCCTTGACCTTTTCTGGATCCAGTGAGACCCCTTCCTTAGAGATGATGAACCCTAGAAAGTGAACCTCCTCTTGCATAAATAATAGTCCATTTTATATATAGTTTAACTCCCTATTTTAGCTCGGTTTATTTGATTATTGCACTTCTATTAATGTGTTTATGAGCTAATTCCGTGTTCTAGGTGTTTTCATTACATTTTGTAGGAAATAAAGCACTCGGTAGCTTTTTCCCGCCAAATTAGCATTCATCCAAGTTCACGAGGCTAATAAGAGCAAGTATTGATCATGCAAAGGTGTTCCGGGAAACATAGGGGTGTTCCGGGAAGAAATTGGAAATCCCGAGCATGAAGAAACCAACTTTGGTTAGTGTGCAAATAAAGAAATGAAGTCCAAGGAAGCCCAAGATTTGGAGGCTCACAAACTCAACATAGGATACTCAACTTGGATGCTAAGTATGTTAAATGGTGTGTTTAACCGGAGATTAAAGACGCGTTAAGACAAAGCTTTGGATTCCTCATGCATATAACCAAGGCTTTTAAGGCAATTAACCCGGATACCCACGACCCCGATCGGGGTTTGCTCCCCCTAAGTTCTTTACGTTATGCTCCTATTTTATTATAAATAGGAGCCTTAATCCGTCATTAGGGGATGATCTTGAACAACATTCTACACTCTAAAAACACTCTTTTACATAATATCATTAGTCATTAGATTAGGTTTAAAATAGTTTAGTTTCCATTAGTTGTTACAAATAATTCCTTTAAGGATTTCACTTTATATTACAAGTTCATTTGCAAGTTAATTGGTTCCATTGTGCTCTTCAATTCCAAGTTTCTTCCTTTGTTCGGATAACTCTATTTCTTGTATTGTTTTGTTATTTCGTTTGTCATTTGCATTATTAGTTAGTTATCATGTTTACTTTATCATGTGTTATTAGATTAGTTATCATTATGCAAGAGTAGTTACTTTGTCTAGGGAATTAGGGAAGCAATGCATAAATAATATTTGCAATTGTTGAAATGAGATGTTATAATATCAAATAGTTGTTTCTATCACATGCTTGCATTGTATTGTTAGTCTTTGATTATAGATCATAATCCTTGATTAAATTTGTTATTTCTTTCTATAAGTCGAGAGGTACGAAATTGAATTAGACTAAGCATGTGTTAGTAGATCGACCTAGCCAAAGCGAGAGTTCGTTAGGAACCGATCTATGGTTGACACTAATATCGAGAGGTGGTGTCTTTAGCCTAAACAATTATCCTTATTATCAATTTCCTAGTTTGACTTGAGCATTTACATAATTTTCATGTGTGACCCGACCTCCCTAGACTCTTCCTTTATTATTATTGTTGTTTAATAAACCCAACCAAACCAATCGATAACTGACGTTAATAGAATTCACCCCATAACAACTTGTATAGAAACTCTCGTCTCCTTGTGTTCGACCCCTATTACTACATTCATTCGTGTCTAGGGTATTTATCTTTGATTAGGTGTGCAATAGCCTATCAATAAACGTGGACTTCTCCATTTTCCCATAGAGCTTTTTCTGCCTTAAGATCTCAAATAATTTTTTAAAATGGTGTAGATTCTCTTGCTTGGATGAACCATAACTAGAACGTCATCAAAATAGACAACAATGAACCTGCATATAAATCGCCTTAGAACCTCAGTCATTAACCTCATGAAGGTGTTAGGGGAATTGGACAACCCAAATGGCATGACCAGCCACTCATATAGCCCATGCTTTGTCTTGAAGCCCGTCTTCCACTCATCACCAGCCTTTATTCTCACTTGATGGTAGCCCTGCCTAAGATCAGTATTAGAGAAGATTTGAGCCTCACTGAGCTCATCTAGGATGCCATTCAGCCTTGGTATAAAGAACCTATACTTGATAGTAATGTTGTTAATGGCTATGCTATCTATGCACATCCTACATGTTCCATCTTTCTTTGGTACTAGAAAGGGAGGGACATCACAAGGGATTTATGACAAGCACAACCCCTTTAACTAGAAGCACAAACACTGGCTCTTTCTCATTCAACTCTTGTACCATTTTAGACTCCTTGATTAGCAACACTTCTTTGGATGACTCACTCAAAGGTGGTGTACTTAGTTGATAGTATGAGGCAATAGAGTTATAGTGATCTTCCTACTACCCATTCTGAAAGTGTAAGTGTTGTCTCGACCATGATGGGTGGTATCTTGGTCGAACTCCCATGGCCTCTCCAATAGAATATGACAAGCAACCACAGGTAGCACATCACATATGGCCTCCTCAGCATACTCCTTCCCAATAGAGATTGGCACAACACATTGCTTGTCTACCTTGACCTATGCTCCCTTGTTTAGCCACCTAATATTGTAGGGACATGGGTGGTCTTTGGTGGCAAGGTACAACTTATCAATAAGGGTTTTGGATGCAACATTAGTACAAATTCCTCCATCCACAATCAAGTTACAAACCCTTCCTTTGATGGTGCACCTAGTCCTGAATATTTGGTGTCTTTGGTCCTCTTCCAATGGTTGGGTTTATGTGTGCATAACCCTCCCTGTCACTAAGCTAAAGCCAGAATCTGGCTCAACCAATTCCTCCATAGGCTCGCCTTCAGGATCTCCCATTTCCTCATCACACACCAAGATTTCATCCTCCCTCCAATGGACAACTTCCAGAGTGCTCAAGACTCTCTTAAGAAGGGCATTTTTTTTTGGCAAAGTGACCCTATCCCTTACATTTGAAGCATTTTTTCAATGGGGTGGTTCTCCTTGGGTTTACTTCAGGCCCCTTGCCCTTGTCAACAACAATAGGTGTCTTGGCTGGGACCAAGTGTTCCCCTATCCTAGCTCCAACATAAGGTTTGAAGTATGAGGTCTTAGATGGAGCCTTAAAGGTGTTAGACTTCTCCTTACCCAATTTCTCAACCCTTAGAGATAGGTTGACGACCTCCTCAAAGGAATAGATGATTTGTAATGAGATCCTTTCATCTAAACCTTCTAGGAACCTAGCTATCTTTTGCTCAGGTTTTTCAGTGATCTCACATTGTAAGGTTAGTATTTCAAAGTCTCTCAAGTAGGACTCAACAAATTTCTGTTCTTATTTGAGGTGAGTTAACCTTAGGAACATGTCTTGGGTATAATATTTAGACAGAAACTTGGCTTTAAGCTTTTTCTTTAACTTAGACCATGATTTAATAGGTTCCTTCCCTTCCCTAAGTCTATGATTCTTCATATTTTCATACCATAAAGAAGCTTTATATTTTATCATGTTTTAAACAATTTAGTAATTCGTAGATTAAGAGAACTTTGCAGCTTTATATATTAAAGATTAATATGTTTGGCCTTCAAATATATGGACAATATAGGCGCCTACATACTTCTTTAGTTATTCTGGCGGTCATTTTGTTACAGAAAATTGGCAATTGTCCCTTAAGAAACCCCCCACATCTGTAAATTTGGCGTAACATTTTTTTGTATCAAGATCTCTTTTACAGACTATCTGAAGAACAAAGAAATGGTGAAAAGTTCTTGTTATTTTAATTAATAACAATGACCACGTACAACCATCACATATATACAATATACACTCGCACCATATTAGGAACTACCTCCTAATATATCTCCTAAACAAAATAGCTATAAGATAATATCACCTAAATTACAAAGCACATGATAATATATAGTATAAAAAAATATCCTCTAATATAACATATAATATCTTCTTAATACTCCCCCTCAAGTTGGAGTTGTTGGTAGGACAACACCCGACTTGGATTGAAGATATCGGAAAGCGTCCCTGGCCAAAGCTTTGGTGAAAAGATCGGCGATCTGTTCTTTACTCTGTACATGGGACGTGATGATCGTGCCTTGGACCAGGTGGTGCCGAATGAAGTGGCAATCTATTTCAATGTGTTTAGTTCGGTCATGGAAAACCGGGTTTTTTGCTATGTGTAAGGCCGCTTGATTGTCACAGAAAAGATCCATAGGTTGAGTATGATCGACACCTAATGATTTAAGAAAAGATTTCACCCAAATAACTTCACTCGTAAGGGCTACCAATGCTCGATATTTGGCTTCCGCCGACGATTTCGCAACTGTAGTTTGTTTCCTTGCCTTCCACGAAATGGGTGAATTTCCCAAGGCCACATAATAACCAGTGATAGACCATCGTGATAAAAGACATGTTGCAAAATCCGAATCTGAAAAACCTCTAACTTGCAAATCACATTCTCTCCTTAAAACAATTCCTTTACCAGGTGCTCCTTTAATATAACGAATAGCCGTAAAACGGCATTGTAATGCTCTTGACGTGGAGCATGAACAAATTGAGAAAGAATGTGTACGGTATAAATTAAATCGGGTCTCGTAACAGTCAGATAAAGAAGCTTGCCAACTAATCGCCTATACTTCATATGATCGTTTAAAAGACGTCCTTTAGCCATAGATAAATTATGATTAGTCTGAATTGGGGTATCAATCGGTTTTGCACCTTCCAAACTCGCTTCTTTCACAATATCAATATCGTATTTACGTTGACTAAGAAACAACCCTTTAGAACCCGTTGCCACTTCAATTCCTAAGAAATATTTGAGCCTACCAAGATCTTTTATACCAAAAATGCAGTCGAGAAACTGTTTAAGTCGGGTACTAGCATCTTCATAGTCACTCACAACTATCATGTCATCAACGTAAACAAGGATTCCGTGAAAAACTCCATTTTTGTTGTAAGTAAAAAGAGAATAATAGGCCATAGATTGTTCAAAACCATACCTTTTCAACGACTCTATCAATTTTTCGAACCAATTTTTCGACGGCTGCTTGAGACCGTATAATGATTTGTTGAGTTTACAAACTTTATTCGTTTCTCCTTTATAAAAACCGGGTGGCATCTTCATGTAAACTTCTTCATTCAAATCGCCATGAAGAAAGGCGTTGTTTACGTCTAATTGCGCAATGGACCACCCTTTGGCAACGACAACTGCTAACAAACACCGTACACTCGTCATTTTCGCAATTGGGGCAAAAGATTCATGATAGTCAACCCCTTTGATTTGCGTGTATCCTTGTGCTACGAGTCGGGCTTTATACCTTTCAATGGTGCCATCCGCTTTATATTTCACTTAGTAAACCCATCGACAACCAATGGGTCGTTTACCTTTTGGTAATTCAACAATTGTCCATGTTCCATTTATTTCGAGTGCTTTAAATTCTTGCATCATGGCCTCTCGCCACTCCGGAATTGGTGCCGCCTCGATGTAATGGGAAGGCTCTACAATTTTGTCAAATTTACTCAAATAACACCTATGATTGTTAGAAAAACAATTCGTATTAATATAATTAACCAAGGGATAACGGGTACCTTTCTTTGCGGATTTCGATTGGGCCGAGGGTGCTAGAGTTGCGGGATCTATGATTCGGGTCGACTTACAAACAAAACCTTTCTTCCAATGTGGGTCGAATTTTTCCCGTGCACCATGTAACAACCCGAAATATACCCGATTTTTCTAGTAAAAATATTTACTAACACTTTTCAGTAGAACTTAAGTTTTTAAAATAGGAATTTTTGTTCCGAGTCTTATTTTGAAATTCCGCGTTCGTATTTGGAATTTCTGAGAGATTTCATGAAAAGACTGTTTTTAGTCATCTTTGACTTTTCTTGACTTTTAAGTCGTCTTTGACTTTCTTTGACTTTTTAAAGTCGTCATTGACTTTTTCTTGACTTTTAAGTCGTCATAAATTTTTCTTGACTTTTAAGTCATTTTTGACTTTTCTCGACTTTTTAAGTCGACTTTGACTTTCGTTGACTTTTCCCGACTCGCCTTGTAAGTTTGAAAACCGAAATTTTATTTAAAAAAATAATATTTTTGATTTATTTTTATTTAGATTTATTAAGATTTATCATAATTTAATATAATTATTTTGAATTTATTCGGAATTTAAAGAATAACTTTTACGGTTTTTACTCGAACGTCATTTAACTAATTCCGACGCATCGTAATGCGCGCAACAAAATCGAAACTCGACTTTGGCATGAGTCACACGTTGATGTCATCGCTTTCCACTCACCATTAGATGTTTTATTTATTTTGATTAAAATAATCAAAATATCTAGATATTTACTTACTTTATCGATCCGTCAACGAAGATTTCGCAAATCGAG
>JAIUZE010023327.1:0-16967 GCA_022085475.1 Heliosperma pusillum
CTAGAAGCCATGAAATCCGAAATGAATTCTATGTATGAAAATCAAGTTTGGGACTTGGCTAATTTGCCTAAAGATGTAAGACCTCTTCAATGCAAATGGATCTTTAAAGTAAAGAATGGCATACAAGGACATGATGATGTCTACAAGGCAAGGCTAGTTGCAAAAGGTTTCACTCAAATTCATGGTCTTCACTATGACAAAACTTTTGCTCTTGTAGCTATGCCAAGATCTATTCGGATAGTGTTAGCGATTGCCGCATTTCATGACTATGAAATATGGCAAATGGATGTCAAAACCGTCTTCCTAAATGGGTATTTAGAGGAGGAAGTGTATATGATGCAACCCGAGGGTTTTGTAGATCCAAAAGATCCTAACAAAGTATGCAAGCTTAAGAGATCCATTTATGATCTTAAGCAAGCATCGAGAAGTTGGAACCATCGTTTTGATCATGTTATACAAGAAAATGGTTTCACTTGAAGTGTCGAAGAACCATGTTTATACATGAGATTTAGTGGGAGCAATGTTGTCTTCCTTATATTGTATGTAGATGACATACTTCTCATTGGGAATGATTTACCCATGCTTACCTCTGTCAAGGGGTGGTTGGGAAATCATTTCCAAATAAAAGATTTAGGAGAAGCACAACGCATATTAGGTATCCAGATCTATAGAGATAGATCCAAGAGGATATTGGCTTTAAATCAGGAATCTTATATGGATAAGATTCTTCGACGATTCAACATGGATAAATCCAAGAGAGGTGTTGTTCCTATGGCTATTGGGATATTTTTGAGCAAGTCTCAATCACCCACCGAACCTGAAGAGGTTGAACGCATGAAATCGATCCCTTATGCTTCTGCCGTAGGATCGATCATGTATGCCATGATATGCACACGTCCAGATGTCTCGTATGCCTTGAGCATGACAAGTAGATATCAAGCCAATCCAGGTGAGAGTCACTGGATACCCGTAAAGAATGTCCTTAAGTACTTGAGAAGGACTAAGGGTTCATTCTTAGTGTTTGGAGGAGATTCTGAATTATGTGCTAAGGGTTACACTGATTCAAGTTTCCAAACCGATAGGGATGATATGAAATCTCAAGGTGGCTTCATTTATATGATAAATGGAGGTGCGGTTAGCTGGAAGAGCTTCAAAGAGTCAGTTATTGCGGATTCTACAACGGAGGCTGAGTACATTGCAGCATCTGAGGCTGCTAAGGAACCTGTTTCGATAAGGCAGTTTTTAGAGGGGCTAAGGGTAGTTCCTTCTGCCAAGGATCCTATCATAATCGTTTGTGATAACAGTGGGGCGATCTTTCAAGCTAAAGAGCCCAAGTCTAGTAACAAGTCTAGACATGTACTTAGAAAATTTCATGTCATAAGAGAATACATTGAAAGAAAGGAAATTGCGATATGTAAGGTTGGGACAAATGATAACATTTCTGATCCCTTAACCAAGCCCTTATCGCAGGCTAAGCATGACCAACATGTTATTTCCATGGGTCTTAAACGCATGCCAAATTTGTATTAGGTTATGAGATATGAAATAAAAATTGTGTTTTTATTGATCATATATGATAATCACTTTTATCGTTTGAGTTATATTTTTAACTTTTTATTTGTTAATTTGTTATATCCAAATGGGTTGTAGAGACAATATTGGACCCCATTAAAGTGAACTGGATTAACATAATATTGACCCATAGTCACTTATATGAAGTGACACCTCGAAGTGACTATATTGTGGTGCGATTGATGACAAGTTCAAGTGTCATAGGGTCATACATAGGGATGACCAATCGATCACATAGGCAGACTGTATGAGACACTCTGTCGAGAAGTGACCGCTTATAGAGTTATGGCAACTCTTATAGCCTGGTCGTGGCAAGAGCTACTATAGTATTCTTTTGAGTCAATTCTTTGACTAAAGATTGTTCGCCTAAGGTGGCACAGTTTCAGAGTGATTTTGATTTATGCTCTACGACCTTCGTAACTGGGGTTAAATGGGCATCTTTTGGGTCATGATGAGCTGTGGCTATTCGAAGGGAATAATGCGATAGGATTTGTCCACCCCTTGTCAAGGTTGTTTTAAAATCTCAAGGCCACTCGAGGAGGAGTAAGCTGAAAATGCGTGGCCACGCTCGGAAGGTATCTATGGTAGATAATTTCGGTCAGACAGTGACTCTCTAGATCGAGGAAATCACTCATGATATGATCATATGCAAGTACGACCTGCAAGACACCATGCATTGAGTGGGAGATTGTAATAGGACAAGAGAATTGGTGACACACACTTGTCTCGGACAAGTGGGAGATTGTTGGAGTAAGTGTCCTCAACAATAGTGCGATTACATAATTAAATCTCAACAATAAGAATACTAAGGGATGATAGATATTATTGTCAACTGGTCAACATTAATCGATAACGATTGGCTTGCTAGAGTTTGACGTTAATGTCGTATGACGGTGGTGATCAGTTGATCCCTTAAGGTCACACCTATAGGACCATTCCTTTAATTGTAAAGTTAATTAACTGTATATCGATACAGATTAATTAAATCCTTAAATTAAACAAATTTTATTTGTGAGTGAAAATTTTATGTTTTATTGTAATAAGATCAAATAAGAAGCAATTTTGTAATTAAAATGTTATATTACTAAAATTGATTATTGTTTATGAAACAATTTGAGATAAGAATGATTAGTTGATTATAATTACAAAGGGTTGTATATTATATCAACTGGACATAATGTGACCCATTTTATATATGTAATTATGAATTACTATTTATTTTGTTACATAATGTGAAATGATATTTAAATTGTTAAATACACATTTATTTATCCTAATGACATGTGACATGGTACATGTCATACCACATTACAAGTGACAAAATTACAAAGATAAAATGGAGTCCATTTTAAGTGGGTGTGCCATTTTTGTGGGTATGTTTTAGGTAGTTATGATTATTATTTTAATTGTTGAAACATAATCATGATACCTAGACCTTGGCCAAGCATTTTGATAAGAACAAAAGTTCAGCATGCTTGGGGCTCCCCAAGGCATGCATGTGCCGGCCAAACACCTACCCCAAACCCCATGAGAATAAGTTCTCATTTTTCTAATTAAAATTCATTATTGGCTAATCTCTCATCATCTCACTAGAATTTCTCATAAAAGAGTTTATGAACACTTTGTTCTAAAATCTAAAATCTTCATATACATTACTATTGTCGTAATATTATTAGGATTAGATTTTCCTTTTAAGGTCACTAATAATATTTCTAGTAAAAATATTATTGGTATTAAGGGATTGTCTTGGGTGCAATCAAGAGGAGTGTTTCTACTATAGAAACTAGGAGTTCATCCTCAACATATAAGCTCAAGAACAAGGTTTGGAAGGTGTCCAAATCTTGTGCCCATATCATATAAGATCAATGTAAGGAAAAATTTCTTCTTATCTTTATTTTAGTTATGCATGCATAAGTTTCAATAAGTTTTAGAGTAAACTATTTATTTTGTAATATTAAAAATGTCTAATATTGAGTTTATGAAACCCACAGAAACGAGTCTCCTAAATGAGATGCTAGGGCTGAGGAATGAATCTTAGTAGACCTCTTTGCTCTCCCGGTTGGCTTGGGATGATTGTAGTTAACTTATAGGCGCGGCACCTCCGGGGTTCTTCGCACCTGGATAGTACCAGGACCCTTGTGCCCCGGCCTTTGATCAGATAAAGCTGCCCGCTCGAAGCTCGCCCGTTTTTTTTGTGGGTGGGGAGGAGCTCGGTTGGGCCCTTTATTTTAATAAAAAACTTGATTTAATACCTCCGTAATGGTGGGACCAAAAAGTATCCCCGTTATCCTCTTCCGCCGGTGGTTGGCATACGAGGGCTTAAAATGCTAGCCGTGGAATGAGATGCCCTTGCTATAACAATTTAGATTAAATAAAAAAAATTAAGGGAATTTGAGCCCAACCCGGGAAATCAATTACTTATGATCTTAGTTTAACACCAAATAGGTGCTAGTTCTTTTCATTTCAATTTTTTTCCATTTAAAGCAAGAAAAAAATAATTATTTGGATAGTACTTTCGGATATGGTAGATGAATCTAAATAATTTTAGGGAATTTAAAAATTAAGTATAGTAGATTCATCTATAAGTAATAATTGAAGTCAAGTTGAACGGATTAGGAAGACCCGATTTGTAATTCGAGAAGATTTCTTTTGCTTAATTCCGTTCATATTCAGTAATAATTGGATTTTTTAGGGAATTTTGTTCCCCAATCTCGACGAAAAACAGAAAAGCACAAAAGTTCTCTCACCCACTATTGAGATGAAGATATTTGTACTCCTTCCGCTTTTTATAAAAAGCTAAGGCCTATTTTATTTGATTATGATCCAACTCGCCGACATACTTTCTCTCGCTTCGGAATAGATTCGCACACAAGCAACATAGACTCAGAGATTCACGTCCAAAAAGTGATTCGTCGTGGGGGAATCCTCCGTTTTTGATTTGATCGTTCTCTTGAGGAATTCTTTAATCCAAGCTCTTCCGTTGCTCTCTCGGGAGCCTGCTTTTGCCCCGGCACGCACTACGCTCGCTTGTTGTCTTGTTCTCTGTCGCGAACTAGGATCGCTAGGATTGGACCTTTTTAAATTGATTGGTCGCATCACTCAACTAATCCACATGAAAAGTATTGCCTTACCTCTGGTCTCGACACCCGCCGAAACAAGCTTGGCCAATAGAAGCCGCAATCAAGCACTTTCTTTGCGGTCCTCCTAGCTCCAAAGTGTCCTCCACAAGCATAGGAATGACAAAACGTTAGAATAGAGCTCATTTCGTTTTCCGGAACACATTTCCTCACCACTTGATCCGAGCAATGCTTCCATAAGTAAGGATCATCCGAAACATAGTATTTGGCATCACTCCGTATCTTCTCCTTTTGGGATTTGGAAAAACCTGTAGGAAATACATTAGAAACAAGAAAGTTAACAATGTTAGCATACCAAGGAGAAACGGAAGTAAGAGCAAAGAGTGTTTCATCGGGAAATGTGCCTCGAATAGGCTCCTCAAGTTTTTCCACATTTACTAACCGACTTAAGTGGTCTGCGACCACATCGGCAAAGAGTGTTTCTTAGGGCCCTTTAGGCAAAAACAATAGAAAATCATTAATTGCGACATAAGGAGTACCATCTAATTCGATTAGCAGGTAAAGTCAAATAAAGAATTTGTGTTCGAGACCCATTAATTAGTGACTTAGTGGTAAGTACAAACTCAACGATCGTATACTGCGCATTTGTTAATGCCTCGTAAGAAGGACCACAACGCAAAGTGTACGCTCACAACATAAGAACTTTGTTCAAGTGCGTGCCGGTTTATAAATGATACAAATTTCACGCTAAATTTACAAACATTCGATCGGGCTCACATTTAATCTGAACAATAGAGAGGTAATAAATAGAAATGAAGAGGACAAACCCATCATTGTTTTCGTAGCTTGAGAAAAGATTGTACAACGATAGCGGTAATATTTTGCTAATGATTATATAAATAGTTCGGTTTTACAATAATGATAATTTAATCTCACATGTTATTCTGTGTTAATGTGATTCTAAAGTTTCCTTACCTTATCAAAGAAAAACAAAGTTCCATAATTTCGTAAATGAGTCACACAAAAAAAATAATTTCGTACATTAGTTGGCTAAACTTGTCGCGAGTCTCCAAATTAGTATTTTTAACTACTATAAACGCAAAATAATAGTAAGTGTAAGTAGAGTTCGATCCCACAAGGAAGGTGTTTTGTTTATTAAATGTGTGCAAAAGTAAGTAACTAAATGGGGGTTTTGATATGTTGATGTTCTAAGTCTACTAAAACAAAAATGAAATGAAATATAAAAGCAATATAAATAATTGTAAATGTAGAACGAATATGAGAATGATTCATGGACCAAGCAATTTCCACCAATAAGTTATGAATTAATCATTGACTCTTCTACTCTATTTCATTATTGAATACTTTGCTATGAAGTTGTTGACTTCTAAATCCACTATGAATGATTATTAGTTACAAGCGTAAACAAATAGTCCTTACAATATCGTCAATTTAGTCAAGCGCTCAATTGTATCGAGATTGTAGATTAAAGCGATGTAATTTAGCAAAGATAAACGAATGAAGAAAACAGGCGTTGCTTCACTTTGGTTCATACAAATTTAGTCCTTTATAACTCAACGATGATGAAAAGCATACGAATTGATGAATTATAATTGCTACAAAGGAATAGATAAACAAAAAAAAGATTCATTCATCTAATCTAGCAATGGTTAATTAATTAATAACAACTAGTTAATCATTCTAGGTACATAATTAACAAAGCAACAATAATGCAAACTAAATTTGATACTCTAATAATGAAATAGAAAATAGAATAAGAGTCTTACAATTCAAACTAACTTGGCTTCAAGAACTTATTCCAAGATGTAGAACTTAGCCTTCCATACAAAATAACTAGAACAAAATATAAATTATCAAATGTTTTTCTATGTATTATGATGATTAAAATATGGAAGAAGATATATAATTTGATCAACAATCCCTCCTTTTATAGGTCTTCAAAGAGCATCTTCATAATTCCTAATTAAGCCTCATAAAGCCTCATTAAGTGTGAGCATAATTGCTGAATTAAAGAGGAATTAGAAGAGTCGTCAGAATCCAATGCTGAGCCTCTCCACAAAGCTAGCTAGTCTGCATAGGTAGTCGCGCCACGCCGCTAGCCGCTCCTCGCGGCTTTTTTTTTTCCTTTTACGCTTCCTTTTCTTCTTTACTTCCGCGCTTTAACTCATTGTTTTGGGCTTTGACTTGTCTTCAAACTTGACCTCCTAATGACTTCTTTAACCCAATAACATCTTCTAAAGAAGCTTTTTCCATTCATTAAAATACATTCATCCAAATAATCCATAAAAGCACATAAGCCCACCACAAAATCAATATCAAAGACAAATGCAACAAAATCCCCAAATATGCTTCTTTACCTATCATTTAATCATCAAAATAACCTTATTAACCCCTACTAAACTAGACTAATCATTAGTGGTTTAAATGTAAGATGAATAGGTGATTTTACAAACGATTACTCTTAGAGTATTTTTTTTCTTTTTTGACAAAAGTAAATTGTCATAAATAAAAGTACTACAATATTAATATAGCAGTAATAGTTAAAGACGTAAAACTAATATTAATCAACAGTGCCTTTTCTATATTTTGTTTAGTAAGCAATTTTGTAGCAATTTCTTCCATTAATACATGAGTTTGGAGTTTTGCACATTTTTTAATAACCCAATCTATAAATTGGTATAAATGTATTTTTTTTGGGAAAGACAAGTATATTAATGCTCAACGAAAAATTACAAAATAATCGTTTGTCAATACGTACAATAATGAGTCAAAATGATACAAATAATCATGGTTTCAATGAATTTCTTGTATCCTTATGCGATCCTTCATCACCATTTAGCTCACATTCAGCCTTAACATCCTTGCTTTGCTGTCCTCCAAGATTTGTTGTACTAAGCTGCCAGGGCTTCTAATACAATGCTTGACTATAACCTCATTTGTAACCATCCAAATCATGTAGATAAGGGCAGTATGACACGCCCCAATATACTTCCTTTGCAATTTACTACCATTAGCTGACCAATGAACCAAATCCTGCAATCTGAACTTTACGCCAAGTTTTTCTTAAAGTAAATTATAACATTTCTTACTATAAGCACAATCATAAAAAAGATTTTGATGATCCTCAGGCTCTCTACCACAGACCTAACGTCTATCATCCACTAGAAAACTCATTCTAAGCATTTTATTGCCTTAGTTAAAAGCATGTGTTGCATAGCTGCCCAGAAAATAAAGTTAGTCTTGGGAATATTCGGATTACTCCAGCACATAAACCTCCAAGGGACTATCTCTTCTAGGCCTCATCCAAAGATATCCATCAGAGAGAGAATACTCCTTGTCCAAGCCCAACCATTTGTTATCAGAGTAAGCTTGCTTGAAAGTTAACATAACATGAGAGATTTTTCTCCAGGACCGGCTTTTGTCAGGAGGAGTAGTGTAATCAGTCGAAGATTTTCCTTTTAATTACACCTAACTGACCCACTTGACCCATAAATAGTCTTTTTTTGATGTAATCTACCAAACACATTCCAAAATTTTGCTTCTTTTATCCCCAAACCTCCTTATTCTGTTGATAAACAACTATTTTCCCAGCTAACATCGGGACTTTCACATACTCTGCTTGCGCCCCCACCCCCACAAAACTCCAATTCTATTCATTATACCATTAGGAATCATAAACAAAAAAGCAGCCCAATAAGAATGAAGAGACATCAGAACATAATTAGCCAAAATCAGTCTACCAATGTAAGAAACTTTCATGTTCCCCCATCCTCTTATCCGACCCACAATTCTATCAGTGAGCTTCATTCCTTCATTCTTGGTCAGTAATTTCGCTAGAATAGGTACACCTAAATTTTTGAAAGGTAATGAACCTCTTTGAAAACCAGAAACTTACAAATTGGTGTAACTGTTAGTATTTATTTTCTAAAACCAAACCATTCAAAATAAATTAGCCTTACTAAAAATAATACTCCGTAATTCTTATAAGAGGCGGTGTCATGATAGAATTATCGCAAGACCTCTCACAGTCTTATAAGAAATTCTATAACATGTAGTTTATTTAAATGACTTTATATCTTACCTTATAACAAATATATTTAAAGTCAATAACTATCAACTTAAATTCATCCAAGTTCTGACACTAGCGTTTATGGAAAAAATAACATTATTGTTATACAATTTTTTTATAGCTAAATAAACATTCTAAAAATATAGTATCAAACAAAAATACGAGTTAACGAGTATAATAAGAAAGATTAAAGTGAAATATTGACAATGCCTATCGTACATGCAGATTAGCATTTGGAATGTATCGTATATATGACGTGTTGCAAACTTCGTGGAAATTCTCGAATTTGTATGTCTCCACATCCTAGCTCTCTATCATCTTCTTGTGGGTGCAAATGTAAAGTTATCGACCAAGCTACAACAAAGACATGAATTATCTAAAAGTTATACTAAGGGATAAAAATAAGAGTCAATTAATATTTACTTCCAGTTTTCTAAATTTACATCCATGGTAAATGTTTTTCCGGAAAATTCCCACGGTACCCTCGTAGTTTGACAATTTGCCCGAAATGCCCAAAATTTTGGCCCAAAAAATTTTAACTGGTCATAACTTGTGTTTTCAAACTCGGAATATCACGATTTTTTTTCCAAATCGTTCATCTTTTCGAGAACTACGATTTGAAAAAAAAATTGGCGAGTTCGGAATTAGTGACCAAGAGATATGGCTAATCAAAGTTTGTTCGGTGAAAAACTTTGACATACAAAAACTCCTAGCCACGGAATCCAAATACGACCAATTTTTTTTTCAAACCGTAGCTCTCAGAAAGATAAACAATTTAAAAAAAATCGTCATTTTACGAGTTTGCAAACACGCGTTTTGGCCACTTTAAGTTTTTCGGTTGAAAATTTTGGGTATTTCGGACAAAATGTCAAAGTTCAGGGGTACCGTGGGAATTTTCCGTTTTTTTTAAAAAACATTATACTCTTATTATTCACTCAATGCAAAGCTTTAGAGCCTTTAAACTAAAAGAAAGAAAACTGTCTTGCCCCTTTGGTCTTTCAGTTTTAGCCTCATTCTCGAGTTGCACCAAAAATTACTTTCAAGTGTGTGTTTTGTAAGTTTTTTAAAATTGTAAGTTTAAATGCCATATTTTATGACGAAATTTCCCATGCTTCTTCTTTTTGTTATAACTTTAGATTATTGCACTCCCATCTCTCGCTTATTACACCATTACACTCTCTGCAGTTCTTCTACAAACTATGTTTCCGATTATGTTTCACAAACTCTAAATCAAGGTAATTTATTATGTCTTCCACTCCCATATTATTTTGTTTTCTTTCATTATTTGCAATTTATTTCCTTTTTTTTGTTTACATTAGTAGGAATCAAAGCGTCAATTTAAAGTAGCTATGAAAATAGTCATCATATATAGTGTTGTTGATGAGCAACCCAAAAATGCATTGTGGTGTCCATGTTGCTATTTTGACTCCTTCAACTCATGACAATCCCGGAAGATAATGTGAAAGGTGCAAATTTTCTAACCCAACAACTGGTATTGTTGGTTTCGCTTTTATGATGTAGAAGAAATTAAGTGATTATGAAGCTGGTTGTTTGAATCATGAAATTGAGTGGCTAAAGGATGCTAGGAAGAAGTTACAATTTCAGATTGAAAATTTGAAGAATAAGGCCATCATTATAAATTCTGAAAGGAATTAATTACAAAGGATTTCCTTTGGCAGTTTCTACCTTTATGTTCATCATTTTTAGAATAGTTTGTAGTAGCTAGGTGTATGTAATGGTAATGATCTATGTTTAACAATGGCAATGTGGTTTTAATGACAATGTCAAACCTATGTTGTTCCAATCGCTTCTTTATTACAATATAATTTGCATTGCAATTAGTTATTTGAGGTACTAATTTGACAATTCTAATTTTTTGTTGATGAAACAAACTTACTTGTTGAATTACAATTACAAGTAAGTAAATCCAATTACAAATTTGATAAACACAATTTGTTGACAAAAGGTACAAATTTGGCACATACACTTTGTTATTGATTAAAGAAACTTGTTGACAAGAGGTACAAACTTGGCAAACAATTTGTTGACAAGAAGTGCTTGATGAGGTGCTAGTACAATGTGCTACTTTACATGCATGCCTCCTTTTTCTGTTTCCGTTGTCATTACTTTTCCTT
Organism: Heliosperma pusillum; assembly: GCA_022085475.1. Classification (NCBI taxonomy): domain Eukaryota; kingdom Viridiplantae; phylum Streptophyta; class Magnoliopsida; order Caryophyllales; family Caryophyllaceae; genus Heliosperma; species Heliosperma pusillum. Next base: position 10,875 of record JAIUZE010023327.1, read on the forward strand.
ACCTTCCTTTGCCCATTCATATGAACCCCCGCAGTTATACAAAAGAATAAACACATACTAGGTAGCAAAAACTACGTAGTTACCTGTCATAGAAAATACCACCGATATCGATGCCACCGATATGTTACCTGTCATTCATAAAAATGAATGTCACGGTCATTGGGGAGTAACTTAGGTGTCCTCCCAACCTAATTATAATATAATAAGGTAAATAAAATATAGAATAGATAAATTTATCAAATATACAACATAGAAAGCATTAATAAATCACATGATAACGGAATGGAAACAACCAAAATATGTCATACTTTACAACAACAAAAAACGACATCGTAGTAAAGGAAGCACGGGGAAAACCCATGAGCAAATACGACATAGTGTACCGGTCCCAACATATAAATGCTAAATCAACCATAAAGAGTAACTAACGATCTTCTTATGAGACAGCTAATTAACTTCACGCATTCGGGATACACCACATATCCCGTCAATCATCGGACTACAATACATAGCCAATATAAGCAATCGTAGCTTAAGTACAAAGTCGGGGATCTCGGTAACCTGACACTACACTCTCGGAATACAACACGTATCTGATTCAAAGGTAATTAACCCGCGTAACCCCGAGACTCGTAACCGGGCTACAACACATAACCACGGGTGAGTAACTTCAATCCGGGCACCTAGTCCATGACACATGAGCCAAAGTTTGAATTGAAACGATCGTAACAAATAAGGTTTATTAGCACTAGAACAACACACACACATCCCTAATTTGTTTACATAGTAACCCTGACTAACCATACAACCCAAAACGGAAAACTTGTACGAGAAAGTTAATGTAGTTTGATGTGGTGTTTTAATTGCTAGTATTTTTTTTCTTTTTCAAAAAAGGAAGGGCACTAGATTTATTATTGTTTTTGAATTCGTAGTCGGAAATTATGATCATTCAAATTCCGGAATAAACTTTGATTGGTTAGAACTCTCGGGAAAAAGTTTCATGTGGTGTTCTAAAAGTAACCTAGCAAGTGGACAAGAAAGTCGATGTAGCACTTGTAAGGGACGATCCACGAGGATGAAAATTATGGCTTTAGGACATTCAGTCGATTTTAGTTTGCTACACACAAGATTTATTTTTAAAAGTCTAGAAAAGTTAAAACTATTAAGATAAAAGATACTAAGCGAGAAGTGAAAGCTAAAAAGATTAACAAAGAGAACAATTACTTAAGATAGCTAAAGATAGTTGGATATGCAATAAGATAAAGGGTCAATGGAGTTAGGGGTTCATATCGACGATTCAAGGGGTTCGTAGAAGTTAGAAGGTCGACTAGAGCCGGTACTAAATGTGTAAACCAAGCGGTGTGAATGATTCTCTCAAGAAAAATGCTAGGCTCAGTTAACCGGCTCAATGCCCTCTGCTCCTTTGTTGCTCAAACGACTCAGGGGAGGGTTATCAGCCGGTGAACTAGCCGGCCGACTAAGGGTCCTCCTTAACTTCATTCCTTTCCTTTTCATCCATATGCATATCATGACCAAAGTGTTTTGCGCAATCATGTTTAATCGTCTCAAATACCTGTGGCTTTGGGGTCAAACGAGATAAAAATTACAAACAGAGAAATAACATGCACAACTAGAGTTGAAATACAAATTTTATGCTCCAAATGGATGAAGGTAAATGGAATAAATGATGCAAATTTGGTATATATCAAAGTTCCGAAAGCGATACTTGTTATTTTAAACTCACTTTTTTTCAAGGTATTTGATTGGAAAAAAATTTATTGTATATTCTGAACTCGTAGTCAAGAGTTATGTCTAGCCAAAGTTTTTTTCAAGAAAAGAGGGGTATAAGTGAGAACATGAAATAATTTAAGGGTACAAATGAGAGAAACTTTATTCATTAGATATTAACTCGCAAAGTATAATTAGTGGATCTAAATCGGTCCTGGCATTTTCTCCTCTTCATACTGGGACGCTCGTTGTTAAGAAGGCCTTGTCAAAATAAGCTCGGATTGCTTATTTTGTTTATTGCAGGTATCACACTGTCTGGCTCTTTGGCATGTTTAGATAGTTGTTCGGCATGTTTCATTGCTTAAATTTTAGCTACTGTTCTAGATATTGTAATAAGATAGCTCATAATGTGGCCAGAAGGTAGGATAGATTCTATCTTCACTGTAAAAAAAAAAATAGTATTCTTACTAAATTTAGTCTTAATAAATAGTAATTATTCTTATCCTTTATATACCAAGAGAATAAGTGTTTCCAAAAATTTTCCTTTGAATTCACTCATACCTTAATCAGGAAATAAATGGATTTATGAGCGTACAAGTTTCACTAGTTTTAAAAGAAACAAAGGAAATAGAAATTATACCACGTAATAAATTTAAAGGGTGAAAATTAACTTTGTAATTTAATAACTAGTTTTTATACGCGTGTAATGCACGAGCTATAATTAGATTTCTCTCGTTTGTATACATTATCAATTATTTTTGTTTATAGGTAATATAGATATTTTTAATATTACGAGAAAATGAGTGTTAATTTCACTATGACGCCTTTGTATATCCAAAATTTAGTATGTGGTTTTACACTATAGGACTAATAACTTTTTTCTTCCCAACATTTTAGGGGTTGCATAATCCACATATCATATTGAAAATATCAATTCGAGCCTATCATCTACTGATGAGACCATGGTAATGATTACTCCATAAAAATCATACTCTCTCCTATTCATAATAACCTTCAATATTTCCATTTTCATCTATTCACAATACCTTCTCTATTTCCTTATTTAGTAAACTTTTATACTTATTTTAATCACCTCTTCCCACAATAATACTCCACAATACCCATACTTTATCTTATTTTAATCATTTCACCCACAATAATACCCCACAATACATTCACTCTCTCCAATCTCCTCACCCTACCACAATACTTTAACTTATTTAATTAACTTTCCTTAATTTTTGTTCCATCCTTCAATGGGGAATATTGTCCTGAATAGGAGGGAGTATATATTAGTGAATAAACGAACTAGCCCAAATTAGAATGATAATTTTAAGATCATATTCTTTTAAAATAGAGGTACTAATTAATAAATTACCATGAAGTGCAATTTTTAAAGAATTTTGCCGATTTTGTAAATTGCTTATTAGCGAAAGAAAAAATGAGTTACATTATTTATGTAGCCATTTTCTTTCTTTAGAATTAAATAAATATATATTGACAACAACTTACGTTAATTTTTTTGTTAAGTTGGCGAAAAAAATGAAAATAGTTATATAATATTAAATATAGAAGTATTAATGCTATCACTAAGTTTAATTAGTATATAGGTTATAATTAGTCCAGTCTTCAAACTTAATTTATGCTCATCATTTCTACTTGATTTACACGTTTAATAAGGGCAAACATTTTGTCTATAATATCAATTGTCGGAAGTTTTATTCACATTAGATATGCAAATATATGTCATTGAGCATGAACTAAACACAATGTACAACTAAATATCTTGACAAATCATTATACAAAACAAAAAGCATTGTAGATAAACATAATTATATTCGCTATTACATAAAGAGTATATTAATAGGGTCATGCTCTTTCATGGACATGATTTACTCAATCATTGTGACACCCTCAAATTTGCGGAAAGAAAAACAAGTAATTTAAATAAATAAAAGATGAGAATACGTTTCTAATAGGTTCACTTTAGTGAAAATCGGTAATGTAACAACCCGAAAAGTACCCGATTTTTCTAGTAAAAATATTTACTAACACTTTTCAGTAGAACTTAAGTTTTTAAAATAGAAATTTTTGTTCCGAGTCTTATTTTGAAATTCCGCGTTCGTATTTGGAATTTCTGAGAGATTTCATGAAAAGACCGTTTTTAGTCATCTTTGACTTTTCTGGACTTTTAAGTCGTCTTTGACTTTTCTTGACTTTTTAAAAGTCGTCATTGACTTTTCTTGACTTTTAAGTCGTCCTAAACTTTTCTTGACTTTTAAGTCCTCTTTGACTTTTCTCGACTTTTCAGTCAACTTTGACTTCCGTTGACTTTTTCCCGACTCGCCTCATAAGTTTGAAGACCGAAATTTTATTTAAAAAAATAATATTTTTGATTTATTTTATTTAGATTTATTAAGATTTATCATAATTTAATATAATTATTTTGAATTTATTCGGAAATTAAAGAATAACGTTTACGGTTTTAACCGAACGTCATTTAACTATTCCCGACTCATCGTAAATCTCGTAACAAATTCAAAACTCGACTTTGGCATGAGTCACACGCGCGTGTCATCATTTTCCACTCACCATTAGATATTTTATTTATTTTATTTAAACTAATCAAAATATCTAGATATTTATTAACTTTATCGATCAGTTAACGAAAATTACGCAAATCGTTTACAAAACTGATCCGACAGTCACCATACCACACGGTTTTCTAGGCCTCTAATAGGACTAGATATTTGTCTTTCTTTTGATTATAATAACATAATATCTTGATATTTAATTTAATTATCTTAATATCGAATTATATTTAATCGATTACCGTAAAATAATTATTAAACGCGAGTCAATTACGTAACAACAATTTCAAAACCCGACATCCCTTTTTGCCTATAATTACACGGCACACACACACCCACATTACTCCCTAACAACTTTTCATTTTACAATAAATCAAATAAAGATCAAAATATCACTTTCTTTAATCGTTCTTCGTGTTCTTCGTCGTTCATCATTTGTTCTTCATTGTTCTTGAGCAAAACCTTCATAAAATCTTCATTTCTTAATTAAATCCTTCCTATCTTATATTTCTAGACTCTCCTCTTCGCTCTCCATCTTCTAGTACGGTTTATTTTAAATTCCGTCAAAATCGTTTTCAACATTTAATTATGGAAAAATCAAGTTTAAGTACTAATGATGTTTTTCTTGTCTTTTCTTATAGGGGAAGATTTTGAAGACGAGTTTGGAGACTCGTATATTTTGGGGGAAGATTAGTAGGAGGGTTTCTTGGTTTATACTTCTTATTTTGGTGCTAATTGTCTTGCTTAGCTAAGGTAACGATTCCGAGTTACTCGACGGATATATGTTACATAGCTTTAGTTTTCTTTAGTTTTTGGTTCATCTTTAGCTTTTGTTCATATTATTATGATTTTATGATTTTTAGTTAGTAACATGATAAGTTGTTAATTTTATTATGTTGTAGGAATTCGTAAATATGTTGGTGTTCTTGTTATATTTTTATGATTTCTTCATGATGATGATTTTTGTATGTTGGATGGTTAAATTGGTTGTTAAAATGGTTGTTTGATTAATTAAAACATGAAAGAAACAATTTGGGGTGAAAGGTGGTGGTGGCCGGAAATGGGGCTGTGAACCGGACCCAAACCAGGCCGGTTCAGGCCGGTCTGGGCTGGTCCTTGGTGGGTCCGGGTTTTGGTCTTTGGGTTGTGTCGATGTTTGATTGTTATGTTGTTGTTTTGACGGGTTTTAAATATGTTAAGCATGCGGGAAAATATTAGAAATCGGTTTTAGAAAGTTTAATCAAAACAACCCATTTTTGTCAAAACAGGCCGTGGGGCCCATCCAGGCCCATGTGGGGTCCGGCCCAACTCAGCCGTGGGTCCCACTTTGGGACTTGTGACGGTTTTTGAGTTATCGTCATTTTTATCGTGTTTTGTAATATTTAGCAAGTGGGAAATATTAATAGGTAAAATATTTAATTAAAAAGGTTTTTCATAAAATTATTATTTCTCACATGTTAGAAATTATAAGACGCGATCGTAGTTTATTTTGATATCCTTTAAGTCAAGCGGGGTTTTACGTAAGATTTAATAATTCACATGTTAGAAGTTTTATTAAAATAACATGTAATGAATATGTTGATTTTATGTCTATGTGATAAAGACTCTGTTTCTAGCCGGGTTGATCCAACGGGTTTGGTCAAACTAAGATCTAGTCAGCCCCGATTTGACTGATGACCCGTCGCGGGACTCGGGTCGGGGATTTGTCTTCAAGTAAGGTTGTATTTAATGATGAATTAGCCTTGGTAGATATGAGGCGATATGATATTTGATT
>JAIUZE010023328.1:0-21638 GCA_022085475.1 Heliosperma pusillum
ATTAACTAAGTAAAATACTAATTGGAACTCAAAAAAAAGGCAGAAAATTAATCATCACCAAATGAATGTCCAACGATCTTTTTCTCATTTATTCAAAAAGGACATTAAATAATAAACAGCAAAAGACAAGGGTTTCTCAACTGCGAACAATTTTTGAGACCAAATCCCTTAAAAATAGGCCATCGAGACTGAGGTCCTGCTAAAAGCATCTACAGTCTTTGCCACAGACAATCTTGAACAAAAACCCATCCCTAATATACTCCGTCGGAAGAGGTAACACCGAAAAACTGCAAAAGCATCGTCCCAATGAAACACAGCAAAAGAAATCAGTTTTCCCTATTTAAACATACTCATCAGTGATATAATTTACAATACTACACTACCATAATTCTTACATTTTGCAGATGCATCTTTGTGAATTGTGACACACATTTTAAGCCATTTTATTTCCCAGAATAGTTGTGTGAGACACTTGGACATGAAGCATGTCCAACAGTTACATGCAAGTCTAACTAACATAGGATGTAATAACCATTATCAAAAAGGGCTAATCGGCATCCATTATAAAACACTTTTGGCTCTTTGATCATTAAGTTCTGCCTTTACTTTCCCATCATAGGATTCTCAATACAAAACAGAGGCAATAATCTGAAGAGAAGATTCCTTACGTCTAAAGTCCGATAGTCACTTCATTTAGCACTAGGTATTTGCCATACTGCATGTACCTTGTTGCCTATATAGTATCAAAAATAAGATTTAACATAAAATAGGGAATTACAAAGTAGTTTTAAATCAACATACCCACAACTCACATCCTAGAGTCAGTCTATCATTGGTGGATATAACTGGGAGCACAAGACTTTCCTTAGGAATGCTTGAAACACGCGAAAACAAAAATATGGCAGCATCCAATGACTGAAAGAATATACGAGCTCCAACGAAAAAAAAAAGTTTCCTATGCTGCAAAAATAACCAACTTTATCTGGATAAAAATATCTTCTAATAATTAGCACCACCAAAAGAAATTTTTACTCACAAGACAGGCAACTAACAGTGCCATCACTAAAAAAAAGGGAATTCACATAAGCATGTTTTGGAACAAATCATTTGACATTGCTTATTTTCTTATAGAAAATACTTACACTGCCAAAGTGAAAAGGATCTAATTGTTTCCCTGTATGGCACTGATACTCCCTTCCAAAGTGAATGCTCCCCTTCCACTATATCATACCTGTCAAGTTGCCATTCCCACACTAAATAGTCTTAATTGTTTCATTGAGAAGCCTCTACCAAGCAAGAAGATTTAATTATTCCGAGTTGGGGATCAAAAAGTTTTTTTTTTACGAACTTGCCCAACATACAATTTTTCATGTCAAGAAGATTTAGATTAGTGACACCCCACCCCCCTTTCTACAACATACAATATTACCGCGGTGCTGCAAAGGCTCTTCTCCGGGGTCGGACACGCCTAAGTTAAAAACAGGGAGAGGTTGTTTTCAGACAACCCAAATAAAGACTGGCTGTTACTTCAAAACATAAGAAGTGTGGAGTTAGTGAATCATTTTGCTTTAATCAATCATATTCCACATAATAATAAAGACTATAAATACACTAGTCCACGCCAAGTTTTATGTAAATGCACTTTTACAAGTGTAATAAATATCAACTTCGATCATCTACCATTCCAATGTGAAGCAGCGATATTGCTCCAATGTTTGAAAGAAATATCACATGAAGTTATGCATATGTGAATAGGGCACATGAACAAAACAGAAAGAAGATAGCATAAAGAATAGCAAGATAGCTAACATACTGCGTAATACCGTTCTGATTTTGCCTCTTTTGCTTGTAAAGATAAACGGTGACCCAACAAACGTCGAACTGCACGAGACTCTGCTGTAATTTGCTCGAATAACCGCAAACATCTTGATCTTATGTCTCCAACAGCTGGGCCACCTGCTAATATCAGGTACTTTGCCTTAGCTTGTTATCTGCAAGTTACATCTCTGACCAAAACGCACAAATTGTCTTTGTATTTCATAACTATAGGCAAACAAAATGCAACACCAACTTACACACGAATGAGGTCACACAAATATATAGCTGGTCATGCAACTGAAGACTGTACTTTGACCTTTCACTTTTGGCCTTTTGGGAGCCATACATGCGTCCAACACAACACTCAAGGGAAGTAAAGTACCTGATCCTTTGGACTCTGACACATCTCCTAGAAGAGCCAGAAAAGGAGACCTGAATATTCAATTATCTTAAGGCTAGTTTCTCTAAAATCTCTCTTTTTCACTTTAAAAACTCTTAGTTTTAGTTTTATAACTATTTTTTGTTTTGAGGACGTGTCCCCGCAACCATATCCTCAAATTAGGGCTTGTCCCCATGTACAAACTACAAACAATTGAGCCATGTTAAGTCCGGCACTTGGATGTGTACTTGTGTTCAAAACTTACCCGAGCCCGAGTGAGATAGATTGATGATGTGTAGCACATGGACAAAATCGAAACTTCCTCAATTCTCACACTTAAATAGACCGCCTTCTTCGACTTCTTCGAGTGCTTTATTTTGGAAACTAAACAGCAACATTTTTCCGCAACGAAGGAACAATGTGTATAGCAAAAACAGTATGGGAATATAATCGGTTCTCGAAATCTATCGCTCACATGCATCAGGGAAGGTGAGGGGAAAAGAAGAAGCAAGAGGTGAGAAAGTATACCAAGTACACGAACAATCTCGGCTGTACTCCCTCCATCATCAGACACCGGAAGAACATGTGCAACACGAGTTGTTAGCTTCTTGAGCTCTTCCACGGCCCCATTAAAGGCAGTGCCACCTGTAGCAACAAAGACAGAAAAGTGAGTATGAATACTAAGTTTGTAATACCCGAGGAGTTAAAAGAGGAGGGCGAGATATTCATGTCTTCCTCAATGATTTGATAAATAGAGAAACTTAAGAGTTGAAGAACTTCATTCCTCAAAACTTGAATGCCACTGTGTCAGGTCATTTAAAACGAGCCCCAAAACATATAATTGATTACTGATAACCCACAAGACACGTCTCTAGAGAAAAATAAGCACCACCACCACTAATTATAGGCAATGATGCACATAATGCTTATTCCACCAATCCCCAACAAAACTTGTACAATTTCTCAAAGACATCCATTTTGGGCTAAATGTACATTCACATAGAAACACAAATCATCAAAACAAACTCAACAAATCATCGACACTGAAGTCAACCATGACAATATTTGCACAAAGTATCAGTCTGTCCAACAATAAACGAAGACAATCTAGTCTTTGATCAAACATACATACATAATAAAACATTAAACCTAAAATCAAACAAGCAACAAATTATAATAAGAAATAGGAGGCAAAAAGGAAAAGGGAACAACCTGAGAAAACAAGGAGAGAAGGCGGAGACGATGAAGATTGAGAAGAGGTAATAGAGGAAGCCATTAAAGGAGGAGTTGAAGTTTTAGCAGAGAAATTGCATTTAAATCTAGTATTAGTACTACTAATAATGCTAAATTGGAAGAAAGAGCAAGGACCCAACAAACTGTCCGCCATTTTACGGGTTTACTACCTTGTTATTATTGTCCGTCATTTTTGTTGGGTTTGCATGATTATAACAATTAACTTGTAGTTATAAACTAGTTTAATTTTCGCAGTACACATTTTATTCATTTTAGCATATTGTTGACAATTATACACTTTGCATTTCTCCTTTTATTTTCTCTCTCTAACCTCTCTCTAATATTTTCTCCCTCTATAATACATTAACAAAAAAAAAATCAATGACCTAATCTTACGACCAGGATTAAGCAGCATGTATACCATCTTTGATTATTGAGTGTGAAAGAATTTGGGTAAAAAAACAGATTTTTGGTCACTTGTACGAGTTGTGTACTATTCTTTTTGGTCACTTGTACGAGTTGTACTTCAACCATCAAGCAATTCAATAAGTGGTGTATACAACTCCAACTATTACTGAATCCTTTCTTTATATTGGTCTAGAAATTATTCAATTGGTGAAATATGTTTCACTCCTTTCCCAGGAATGTTCCAAGTCATACCTTGTCAACGTCCATTGATATTCCTTAATGAGTAATTGTTAATAATAATCAAATGTGAGAAAACAAAACCCTAATTTAATAAAATACAGAATCATTATAAATAGTCAATTTAATCATTAGTAATAAGTTAGAATAATTATTCTAATTGAACAATTTGGAGGAGGTTGAAGAAAATTACTCCGTAAAATACTATAGGATAGAGAGAATTAGATTTGATGTAAGGGTAGAGAAATAGAAAGTTAGGTGTAAAATGTACTGAAAAGAGTAAAATGTGTACTGCGAAAATAAACACCGTTATTGAATGCTTTCCCCCTTCAACTCCACTCTACCATAATTGGTTTTGCACAAGTCTTAAGAAAAAAATAAAAAAGTAATAAAAGGACAATTGAAAGAAACAAACCAGCTTTATTAGCATAGAAAAAGAGGGTGATTAACAAAGTTGATTAACTTAACATTTCCCACCTAAAATTTCAATATTTTAAAAATCTCACCAAAAGGTGGTGTACTTTTCCCCCCAAAGTTACACTTTTCAGAATAAAGGTGTATATTAACTCACTTTACTCCTCAATCATTTACAAACAAACAAAACAACCATTTTCTCACCCTTACTCAATTTGTCCAGAAATACCAAAAATTGTCCAGAAATACAAAAATCTTTCAGAATTAAAAAAAGTCTGTAAAAAACAGTTCATCTGTCCAGAAAAACCAGCACAAATGTTCAGAATTTAAAACAGTTCATGTCCATAAATTACAAAAAAAAAAAAGTTTCTATAAATTACAATAAATTACATAAACCAATATGGGTTTTAAGTGTATGTTGGAAGAGATGCGGACTGAAGTTGTCATATTCTTGCTTGAAAAGTCGGAATCTGGGAAGTTATCTCCTGGTGCAATAAAGGAAGCCGCCGTGAGGTACAATGTGAAGGATAGAACTATTTCTGATATATGGAGACTTGCCAAAAGAACAAGGTTAGTAGGTGAATAATTAGATGTAAAGAGTGGTAGGATAGGCAACAAAAACAGGAAAAGAATTTTCCCAAATCTAGAGCATATCAAATCACTAGCATACTCTCGTAGGGATACAATAAAGAGGGTGGCATGCTCCAATGGTGTATCGGTTGGAACGGTCCATTCATGGGTGAAAGAAGGCTTGCTTAAGCCTCATTCAAGCCCTTTACATCCAAAACTAAGTGATTTACACAAGGAGCAAAGGGTATTGTACTCACTTAAGACATTACTAGTTAAACAAGTAGTTGAAGATATTATTGATCTCAATAATATGCCAAGGGCTAAAATAATGTTCAAAGAAATGATCAACACAATCCACATGGATGAGAAGTGGTTATATATTACAAGTGACAATGAAAAAGTCTATGTTTTGGAGAGGGAGGAGCTTCCATATAGAAGCTGCCAATCAAAGCGATTTCTCACAAAAGTGATGTTTATGTGTGCAGTTAGTAGGCCAATATTTTCAGCAAATGGTGAACTAATATTTGACGGAAAAATAGGCATGTTTTCATTTACAAAGCAACAACCAGCACTTAGGGCAAGCAGAAATAGGCCAAGGGGGACTTTGGAGACAAAGTCAATTGAATCAATCACAAAACGAGTCATCAAAGAGACTATACTTGAAAAAGTTATACCAGCTATTAAAAGTGTATGACCATAAGGATTAAGCAAACATATATACATCCAACAAGACAATGCTAGGCCTCACATTACTAATAATGATTCCGACTTTATGGCGGCTGCAAATTCAGATGGATTTCATATCGAGTTACTTTTTCAGCCTGCTCAGTCACCAGACTTGAACTGTAATGACCTTGGGTATTCAGAGCATTACACTCATTACGAAAAAATCAGGCATCAAAGTCGGTGGATGAATTAGTAAATGAAGTCATACAAGCTTTCGTGGATTATAGTCCTACCAAACTTAGCAATATTTTCTTAACTTTACAATTAGTAATGGTAGAAATTCTTAAATGTAAGGGTCATAATAATTTCTCAATTCCTCATATGGGGAAGGGTCATCTTGCTTCCATTGGTATGTTACCAAGGAATTTAATGGTGAATGAAGATTTGTTAAGAGGATGCATTGAGTATATGCAAGCATTAGGCAAAACACAAGGATTAGAATACCTAATGAATGAATTAGGATACAATGTTTAAGATATAGGTGGTCATATTAATGGAATGTAATGCATTATAAGAGTCTCATTTTGAAGTGATATAAGTTGACATGAAATTTGAAATGTAATTATCAATGAAACCTTCAGTTTATGTTCAGTTTATGTTTAGTTTATGCAATACCTTCAATTTATGTTCAATTTATGTTACACAAAACAGTTTATGTTCAGTTTATGTTCAGGTTATGTTACAAAAAAACAGTTTATGTTCAGTAGTATGTTACACAAAACAGTTTATGTTCAGTTTAACTTACACAAAACAGTTTATGATCATGTTACACAAAACAATACAGCTATTGAATACACAAAACAGTATAGCTATGATCATTGAGCTACAAACAAAGTTCTTAAGGCAAAACAAACAAGCAACTGAAATATTTATGTTAAGTGTAATCATTGTTCAGTTAATAAAAAATGAAAGACTACATAATCTCTTAGGCTTAGTAGGCCTCATCATCGAGTTATGACAAGTAATAATGTCACCGACACACACACCAAATGAACGTAGACCATACTATCCACTGAAATACAGAAATGAGAAAGGTAACAAGTGACATTGCTCTCAAACCAGTGAGGTTTAGTCATCATATAGCACTAATTCAAACTGCATTTCAAATAGATGAAGGCACACACCATTCATTGGTAGACCATGTGGCGGCTTAATTACTTTTTTTAAATGGCCACTTAACGCTCATGTATAACAAAAACAATACAGCTCTCAAACCATTAAGGTATTTTTCATCATTGAGATACAAACAAAGTTCTTAAGGCACAACAAACAAGCAACTGAAATATTTATGTTAAGTGTAATCATTGTTCAGTTAATAAAAAATGAAAACTACATAATCTCTCAGGCTTAGTAGGCCTCATCATCGAGTTATGACAAGTAATAATTTCACCGACACACACACCCAATGAACGTAGACCATGCTATTCACTGAAATACAGAAATGAGAAAGACAACAAGTGACATTGCTCTCAAACCAGTGAGGTTTAGTCATCATAGAGCACTAATTCAAACTGCATTTCAAATAGATGAACACACACACCATTCATTGGTAGACCATGTGGCGGCTTAATTACTTTTTTTAAATGGCCACTTACCGCTCATGTATAACAAAAACAATACAGCTCTCAAACCATTAAGGTATTTTTCATCATTGAGTTACAAACAAAACAGTATCATTAACTTTCTTTATTGAACCAGTTTCATTAGTATATTTAACCAATTTATATCATCTTTAATAGTTTATCATCTTTAAAAGTTTATCATTTTTAACAGTTTATCACCAATAATAACAATTTATCACCATATTCAGATAATTAACAATGAAAAAAGCAGAAATTAATCACAAACTCAGTCATGTAGACAGACTCACATACTCAATCATGTAGACACACAATAATCACAGACTTAGTCATGTAGACATGCCACCAACAATAATTAGTCACTACCATCAATTAACTTAACTATGTGGTGTCTAGTTAACCAACAATAATCACAGACTCGATATTGTAGACAGACTCACCAATTCTTGATCATTATCGCTTTATGTTACAAACTCAGTCATATTTACAGACTGAACAATTTATCATATTGACATAGCATTTCATTTTATCTTACAGACATAGTCATGTAGACAAACAACCCAATTCAGACTCACACATATTTGCAGACTTAACAGTTTTTCATATTTATAGAGAATTTCATTTTTTCTTTCAGGCTCAGTCATGTAGGCAGACATACCAATTCAGATCAGTCGCTTTATGTTAAAGACTCACCCATATTTACAGACTTAAAATTTTATCATATTGACAGACTTACCCATTTTATCTTATAGAGTCAGTAATTAATTAGACCTTATAGTTGATCATATTTACAAACTCACCAATACATAATCAAGATTCAACCATAAATAATGACTGTATAGTTAAATAAACCAACAATAATCGCAAATTAACTAAGGTATCTACCACAAATAATCACTAAATAAACCAAGAATCTACAACAAACATTTACAAATTCTATTCTCAAACCTAACAGCAAATAAATCCCAGCAGCATTTATCTCAACTAAACCAAAATATAGCAAAGGATAGTTAAATAAACAAACAATAATCACAAAATAAACCACAAATCTACAACAAACATTCACAAATACTATCTAAAACCTAACAGCAGTTAATTCCCAGCAGTATTTATCACAACTAAACCCACATATAGCAATGTATAGTTAATAAACAGTAAAAGATTAAGATTTAGTGATTATACCAAGAGCTTCGTTTAATTACACTTAGCGTAGAACCTAGCCTCATAAGCCTGAAATTTCTTTGAGCTAATTGATTCAGGATCACTCTCCACATATTCACCAGACACAGGAACACAGTTCTCACTCTCTCTTTTACGCTTTTCTTCCAATCGTTTTAGAAAACCATTTAACTTCTTAGTGCAAGGTGATTCCGGCATAACAGATCCGCAACCCTCTTCCAAAACAGAAGGGATAATAGGCGGCCCGTGGATCTCAGGGGATCTAGGAACACAAAGTGTACCATCGTCATCGATCTCAGGAATAATAGAAAGACAAAGTCCACCATCATCGAACTCAGGAATAACAGGAAGACAAAGTCCACCATCATCGAACTCCGTTTCGTCAACTTGAGTCCCTAAATCATCAGGATCTAGGGAGTCGGGTACAATGATGTTTGGAGGAGGTGAATCTGGCCTAGAATCATCAAGTTCATCATCTTTCTCAACTTCTGAGGAACCGGCATTATACCATTCAAGAACACATTGCAAACACTCATTTCCGCAATTTGCATGTGACGGATTCATGATGTAGGTGATGAGATGACGGAGGCAATTATAGAGTGAGGGAGAAGAGGGAGATGATAGAGGCGGTTTTAGAGAGAGGGAGAAGAGGGAGATGTAGGGTTTCTGATGTGAGGGAGATGATGGAGGCGGTTTTAGAGAGAGGGAGAAGAGGGAGATGTAGGGTTTCTGGTGTGAGAGAGATGATGGAGGCGGTTTTAGAGAGAGGGAGAAAGTAGGGTTTCTGGAATGTAGAGAGAGGGAGAGGAGAGAGAGGAGACGGATATAGTGATAGTGAGGTAAAGTTTTTGAAAGCGTTGAGGGGTATATATGGGCTGGGTTATGGATTTTGGAGGGAAGGGTTAGTAAATGGGTTAGGATTATTGGGTTGGGTTAGTTACTTAATTGGGCTAGAAATAGATTAGGGTAGATATTTGTGTTGATTAGATGGTGGGCCTTTAATGACAAATTGAGTAAATAAGATAGTCTCATAAGGATTAAATGGTCATTTTTTGTCTTTATTTGGAAAGTGGTAGAGTGAAAATGAATAGAGTAAAGTGGTAATATGGTAAAGTGGAGTTGAAGGGAGGAAGTATATCACATACATGAGCATATAAATATCACCACCTTCATAATTTTCAACTTAATCAATATTTATATGGTAGATGCTTGCATGCCAAATGAACAAATGTTTTATTTTTCCAACTTTTTTTATTTTTCCCGATTTTTTCAAATATTTTTTCCATTTCTTATATATTTATACGTTCTTTTTATTTTAATTATTAATTGTTGTTTGTCTTGTATAAAGATTTTTTAATATGAAGTTTTATATTAATTTTATGTAGTGTTTGTAGTTTTTGGATGTTGATATTGTAGGAATTTGTATTAGTAATATTTATGCAACCCAGATGTATAATGTATGGTTTGTATAAATAAAAGTAACTAATAAATATGAGTAAAAGTTAGAGAGTAGAGAGTGTTAATTAAATCTTGTCAAGTAGTGGGGGTTCCTACACCAGAAATCAATAAGAATCATTTAATTGTTACATGATTACTATACTGGTTATGTTATATGAAAGAGTTTATTAATTTTTTGTACTTGTACTTGTATATTGTATGGTTTTTTTTGTAGATGTGTAATCTCTTCTTAAATAAGAATAGAGAGTAATAGGAGTGTATTTAAAGTAGTAGTGATCATGGGGGTCCCTACTTCACAAAAAAAAAGTTCTTACAATCCTAAAATCAAGCAGCCAATAAGAAGCAATGAAATGTTATTGCTTTAGTATATAGTAGATTATTAAAATTTGAGCTTTTAACTAATCACGCAGTAAGTTTTAAATATGTATAAGATTTGACCTTTAGAATTGGGATCCGGTGAGAAACACTAAGATAATGAGAACTGTGAGAACTCCGCCTTACAAACATTATTTTCTTAAAACTAACGAAATATTTGGATTTGGCGTAAAATATGATGGCTAGATAACATATTTCTTGGCCGGAAATTTATAAGCTACTGACAAAAATCGAGTCGAAATAAATTTTACTCTTTTTAATGCACCTATTAGTCAAATTTTCATGCACCTAGTACTCAATTTCATGCATCTAGATCTAGTTATTTTCATGCATGTAACAATTTTCATGCACCTTGTGCTCATTTTCATGCATTTAGAGTACTTTTAATTTACCTAATTGAATTTATGTACATTAAGTACATATTTTTTAATATGATCAATAAATTTTGTTTACTTATTGCAAATATTTTGATTGAATAAACTAAACTAATTGTAAATGATCCATCAAAACTTTCGAAACAAGATTTGGTGGAGATTTGGTGAGAGTTCTCACGGTTCTCATTATGTTAGTGGTTCTCACCGGATCCTGACCTTTAACTTATTAAATTTTTAACGATATAATACTGACACGAATTAAATTTTATTTGATTAATTATTTTATATCTTACTAAAATAATCAAATTTCATCACAAGCTTTTAAATTTGATATTAATTAGACTTTTTATGGAAATATTATTCTTTTATTTAATAAACTAAATAGCTTGCTTTTACTCTCGTTTAACCTTCTCACTCAATTTGCCCTGATACTCAAATAAGTGGAATACATACCGTTCTAAAACGATTGATATCTCTTTACCTTAAATTATTCACTATGTCTCATTCAATTGCCTACTTTTTTATTCTGTGTTTTTTTATTTATTTAAAGGTACACAGTTGACTAAGAAGGTGGGAGTAAATTGGTATTACAATATTTACTATGAGATCGACTCTCAATTTCTATTGCTCAACTGTATATCGTAAATGATTCATTCGTACATCATGCATATGCCTATATTACAAAAGAAACCAATTTGAGGTGATCATTAGCTAAGGTGCCTTTTTTTCTGTACAAAACCAAATGACTAATACTAATCAATGAACACAAATTCTCATTTAAGACGCGGGACTGTTTGGAGGGTCAAATACATAACAATTCACCCTGCTTGCTGCCTAGGAAATACCAAAAGTTTGTCATTATTATCAACATGTGGTAGTATTCTACCCCTCTTAAGCTTAAGACGGATATTACCCGTCTTAAGCAAGACTTATTGATAAACGAAATATTACATGCTAATATGCTATTATAAAAAAACAATATGACTTTATGATATCATAGAGATATTTAATTTTTATGTTAGGTTGTTGTATTATGGTTGAATACTCTCATTTTAATTTGCACGACTTTTATAGCGTTGCTGTAATATTAAAAAACGGAGTTTATTTTCGCAGTACGTATCTTACTCATATCAGTACATTTTGTACCTAACTTTCCATTACTACACTTTATCAAAAAAATTCAAACCCAATTCTCTCTACCTTCTCTCTATTGTTCAATCATCAACCCTTTTCACATCCTTCAATTCATGATTACTCCATTGTAGAACAACTATTTAATTCAATAATTCATTATTATTAATCTAATTGAGCCCTTGTAATAGTTTTGTGGAGTATTTTTTTTAATTAGGGTTTGTTTCAAGTTAATTATTGGTAATTGACTAATTGTTGTGGGATAAGGTGTTTTTGTGGTAATTTATTTTGTCGTCGACATCAGAAGTTGCCGCCGTCGAAGAACATTTTGTTGTCTCGCCGGAATCTTGTCGCTTGGTCAGCCAGAAGGGAGAGAACGAGATACAGTGGCGTAGGAAAAAGGTGGGGAGGAGCAACGTGTCTTCGTCGGAATAGGTGGCCGCTGGTATTGACGAGGAGCAAGTAGGCGAAGCTTGGGCATCACCGGCGGAGGTGATGCTGGTGGCCTGGTGGTAATGTCAGGGAAGAGGAGTTTGTTTGCTTTCTTATTTTTTTTTTCTCAATGTAGTACATAATTCATTGATAATTGTTGTTTTTTCAATGTACTCGTACTACGTGAGGGGTTTTCAAGGCATTGTGCGTAATTGGCTTTGATTTCTTTTCAATACACCACGTCAGTACGCATTTATTACTATAAAAGAAAAAAAATGAAAATTAATGCGTCGACCATAAACTCCGTAAACTAATGTACTGCAAAAAAAAATTGATAAATGATGCGAAACTAAGGGAGAATGTTGAATAGGTAAAATTATAGAGAGTATATTAGAGAAAGTTGGAAAGGGGAAATAGTTAGGGAAATGTGGAGGGTATAATTGTCAATTGTGTACTAAGATGAGTAAAATGTGTACTGCGAAAATCAGGACCCTAAAAGTTTTTTAAAAATTAATTTTTTTATACCATATAATATAAGGTGCTTATTATTGCTGTGTTTTTATCATTATTTATCTTTTCCGCGGGTAAAATTTACATATGCTCGGTTACAAAATATTCAATGAATTTGTTATTTTTATTGTGCAATTTATGATTTCTAATCTCATAGTTATGAAAGTTTTAAACAAATACAATACGTTATCATGATAGACATAATTATATGAAGTACCTGTTTAACTAAGGATTCTAAACAGTTTAAAATTTAACTAAAGAGTAAGTTTTTCAAATATGATACTGAGCATACGACAAACGCTTAAGTACAAGACAATATTTCATCATGCCTGCAAATTTGTAAGATAAAATAATGTATAACATTAGTACGTGAAGATAATATTTCATGAAAACTATTAAAGATTAGAGTTGAAGATAATTGTAATATTGTAAATTATAGAGAAAAAATATGGTACCTGATAAAAAAAAATAAGGTTGATAGATAAAACAATTTTGACGATTAAATGGTGCGAAATCAAAGTTTTTCATGAATATATTGTACCTCTACATAAGCAATAAACTGAAGGGATTCAATTTTTCTTTAGCAATCATAACGAAATTAGGAAGCAAAAACCAAGCTAAGAGGAAAAAAACATTATACATCTATTTTAAATAATCATAGGTTAATAACTAAAGGAAGAAAAATACCAATACTAATATAATATATACGTAATGCTAGCAATGATGCAAAACTATGATGATGTAGCATTCATTATATACTAGTTTACAAGCCCCGGGCGACGCCCGGGTGATTGCAAAGTTATATTTAGTTAGGTACTTCCCTTTTCTTTCTTTCTAACTCTCGTTATTTAAAATATGTGAAGGGTGCTTCATATATATAGTCGTTTTACGGTTAATATGAATAGCTAAGCTTAAGACGGGTTATGGTTTCGTAATTATGTATTTATATAGTTGTTTTAAATAATTTTTTTCCGTTACTAATTTTTACTTCAAGAGGTGTTGCTTAAGATGGGTATGTCCGCCTTAAGGTTAAGTCGGGTCAAAATATTTTACGTGATGGTGTGATACACGGATTCACAATTCTTTCCAAACTGTGGTGTACGGGGAACCACAGATGGAGAAATGAGGGACAAGCGTAGTGATAATGCATTTGTGGAGTCACCACCAACTTTTCGTTGGTGAATGTACGGTTTATTATTGATCTTTAAGTCAGTAATTTAATTGATTGATTATACTAAATATATCAAAGACGAATCTAAAGACTAGATATGGACGGATCTAACCTTTTAAGAAACAGTTTTGAATTAAAGACGACAAAAACACACTAATATTTTTTTTTTGGTACCAATGTAAAAATATATATTTCAAATGCCAATGGCCAAGTACATTTTCAAGACATTACAAGCCTCCATCCAAACATCTCACAATAACACTACACTATACTACTACATAAGACCTTTATATTGACACCACAACCTATCAGACCTGGCTAATCGACCCATCTGAACATTCATTAATCTT
Source organism: Heliosperma pusillum (assembly GCA_022085475.1). Lineage (NCBI taxonomy): Eukaryota > Viridiplantae > Streptophyta > Magnoliopsida > Caryophyllales > Caryophyllaceae > Heliosperma > Heliosperma pusillum. Next base: position 14,346 of record JAIUZE010023328.1, read on the forward strand.
ACTCTAGCATTCTTATTAACTTGTTCTATCACGTGCCTTGGATGAACCACATAGTTTCCAATTCTGCATAAATTCCTGCTCTGCCAAACACTGTATTGAACTGGTGTAACCAAAGACCAGCATACTTTCCTTTGAAAACCAGAGAAGTGTCTCATCTTTAACATAACATCAGCATCAAAACAGATTTGAGGCCTAACCTGTATCCATTACTGTAAAAGGTCATAGCATATCTTCACATAAGGAAATTCCTTGAACAAATGTATATGAGACTCCTCAGCAAACCCACACAGCCAGCACTCAGTGTTCCTCACAATTCCCATCCTAGCCAGCCTATCCATGGTAAGTAAACGTCCCTGCCACAATAACCAGCTAATGAAACAGTGTTTTGGAGTATTCATCCTATTCCAGGCCACCCTACACCACCCCATTTTGACATTCTGAGTCACATTCAGCCAAGCATAACCTTTACATATTGTATACTAATCATCTGCTGTCATCCATTGCCCATTAACCAGTGTTGGCAGAAACAAACTTTTAATGGAACACAATTTCCTCCATGCCCAAGAACTATAACTACTTGGAACATAATTACACCAGTCCCTACCTTTCAGATAAATCTTATCAATCCATTTAATCCAAAGATGATCCTTCTTTGTAGCAATCCACCATACCAGTTTCCCCACAGCGGCACAATTCCAAACCTTACTATCCACCAGACCTAGCCCTCCATACTCTTTACCTTGACATAACACATTCCAGGCTACCAAAGGTGCTTTAGATTTTGTTTCTTCACCCTCCCATAAGAAATTCCTACAAAGGGCTTTGAGTTTATCCATCACCCCACAAGGAAGGATAAACATTTGGGCCCAATAATTGTATATAGTACTCAGAACAGACTTAACTAAAGTAAGTCTACCTGTATAGGAAATCCTTCTCTTATTCCATCCCTTAATTCTTGCAATCATCTTCTCCACAAGCACATTACAATCAGTCTTTGAGAGCCTTCTATGAGATATAGTTACACCCAGATATTTGAAAGGTAAGGAACCTTTCTTAAAACCAGTGGCGGCTAGAATGATATCCTCAACCTCAGCTTGGACCTCATTCAAAATCAACTCAGACTTGTCATTATTAATATGGAGACCAGATGCACTAGAAAAGAACCTAAAACCCTCCACAATCAACAAAATAGATCTCAAATCTCCTTTACAAAAGATTAACAAATCATCAGCAAACATTAAATGATTCAACCTCAAACCTTTGCAAAGATGATGAAATTTAAAACCCTGAATACTACTCACTATATTCATCATTCTACTCAAGTACTCCATACACAAGGTGAACAAGAGGGGAGATAAAGGATCTTCTTGTCGTAGCCCCTTCCTTCCTTGGAAAAACCCATGAGGGCTACCATTAAGCACAATAGAATAAGAGGTAGTAGTAACACATTGCATAATTAAAGCTACCATATGAAGAGGGAAATTAATACAAATAAGAACCTACTCCAAAAAGCTCCAATCAATTGAATAATAAGCCTTCCTAAGATCCACTTTAATCATGCATCTAGGAGAAGTTTTCTTAATGGCATAGAGTCTGATAAGGTCCTGACTAATCAAAATGTTACCCATAATACTCCTCCCTTTAACAAACGCAGAGGATAAATAATCTCAGGGAGAAAACTGGCCAATCTACTGCACAAAAGCTTGGAGATAATCTTGTGGATAGTATTACAGCAGGCAATAGGACGAAAATCATTCACTGATACAGGATTATCAACTTTAGGTATAAGGACAATGTTAGTACAATTGATTTGTTTCAGCAACCTGCCTGTAGTAAAAAAGCTCTGAATAGCAAGACAAACCTCATTCTTAATTATGTCCCAGCTAGTTCTGAAAAAACAACTATTATATCCATCTGGACCAAGGCTCTTATCCCATGGGATAGAAAACACAGCCTCTTTATTTTCTCTATCACTAGGAACCTGACACAGCATATGCCAATCTTCATTGTTAACTATTGGGCCACTCCTCATGATTCCAGGATTAAAATCAACAGTTGTTCCAGGAGTACCCAACAAATCTTTATAATAAGTCACAAAAGCTTGCACAATGTCATCAGGCTTTTTATAAGTGATACCATCAATGCCTACAATCCTGAAAACTTTATTCTACACTTGTCTTTGTTGAATGATCTTATGAAACATTGCTGAATTAACATCCCCATCACGAGCCCAACTACACTTTGCTTTCTGCTTCAAGAAATCCTCCTTAGCTTGTTTAAGGAGCATGTAGCTAGCTCTAGTCTGGTACTCATCATCCATCAGTCCAACATTTGTAGGATTAGATTGTAACTGCTTTTGGCAATTTATCATAAGTTCATAAGCAATCTCTGCATTCCTTTCAACATCAGAGAACATCATCTTATTCAGCCCCCTTAACTCAGGTTTCAATCCTTTAAGTTTAGCAGTAACCTTGAACATATGATTGCCCTCTATTTCCCTATTCCAAACACTCTGGACTATCTCCCTATAATCAGGGGCCTTACACCACATATTGAAGAATTTAAAAGGTTTTCTCTTATGATTTAAGTAACTCCCCTCCTCAATAATACAAGGACAATGATCAAAGTCCCCTTCAGGTCCATAATGAGCATAGTAATCATGCTTATTTCTCACCCAACTCACATTCACTAACACCCTGTGAATCCTACTGAAAACTCTAGTACCACTAGGCTGCTTATTATTCCAGGTAAAGAATGCACCTAGAGTTTTGATGTCTTGTAGGCCACTAAGATTAATAGCTCTCTGAAAAGGTTGGATCTCTGCATCTCTCACAAGAAGACCAATCTTCTCATCAGCATGAAGCACATTATTGAAATCACCCAAGAGCAGCCAAGGTTCCTCTCTTCTCATCCTTATTAAGGCCTCCCAAAGAGGAGCAGGATCTTCAGGTTTATTAAAATCATACACAAAAGTTATAAAAAACTTACTATTATCATCATTTTAGTCACCTCAAGATGAATAAACTGAGCAGACATATCCAGGGTGACCACTTTAAGGGCCTGTTGACGCCAAAGTACCCAAATCCTTCCACCAGTATGATAATTGTGATTAGTGATAAAAGACCATCCATTACATACATTACTAGCTACATTATTTAGAGAACCAGGTTTTACCCTGGTCTCAAGGAGCCCAAACATATCTACATCTGCTTGATGTAGAAACCATTTGATATATTTCTGTTTTCCATCATTATTCAGCCCCGATACAAAAATAATTACCCGCACTTAGGCTAACAACATAGGGAATGTAATTAGGGAAGTAGGGTGTCGATCCTCAGGGAGTACGTGTTAACTATGAATTGCTATGGATTGGTTTTCATTTAAGTTCGAGTCACTTGAGGTGGTTGTATAAGCTATTAACATAAAATAGAATGACAAGTATGTAAATGACGATATGTAAATGACAAATATGTAAATTGCAGAATGTAAAACTCAAAACAGAAGACATACCCGATCGGGTTGTCACGTACCCGATCGGGGAAATCCTCTGAACCGAATAACAACAATTAAATTCTAACTAAAGACGATATTTAAATGACAATATTGAAGGCCTAACTAACTAAACTAATAAACTAGATAATAATAATAAAGTAAACTATCTAAGAACGGAAACGGAAAGATGATAAAGTAAACTAACTAGATAACAATAAAATAAACTATCTAATACGGTAAATAAACTATTTAATCAAATTGAAATAGCGAAAGGGAAATACATGTAAAACTAATTAAAAGTCTCATAGATACCAATATTAGAATTACTATGATTGTCTAGGCCTTGTAGCGGTATATTCCTTCCGGATTCGTACCAACCTTTTAGTGGGTCCTAACGTCCTCTCAGCATGGTTAAGTCACTAAACCCCTATTGGCAGTTCTAATTCCTATCCCAACTCTCGTTATAAAGATAGAAATTGACTAATACAAACAATTGTTTATGGCCACTAAACATAGTTATAGAATTTGACACGACCAAAGGAAGAAACAATTAGATGGTTCAATTGGTAACTACTCTTCTTTTAATTCATTTAACTCATAAGTCATTTCAATATTACAACTCTATTTATTTTATTTACACAATGATAATTTTACAATATTAGAATTAATCTAATTTATATGATCATGTGATTAAGTAAATTAACAAGAAAAAGATGTATGAAATTAAACTGTGAAATATAAATACTAAAGTGATTATGGTGATTGTATTAATAGTGATTCTAGTGATAATTTTTAGGATTATATGATTAGGTAAAATATAATGTGACATGCTAAGTAATATTTTGGTTTTAACTAGATTAATTTTAGATTGATTTCCTAATAACAACAATATTATGAGAATGATACTAGTGAGACTATAATTCATGTTGATTAAAATTGCATAAGTAAATCAAGGATAGAGAATTACCGTAATTGGAATGCGATTATGTAAGAAATAAAGTAAAGAACGATTATCCAATCATAATTGTGTTATTGTATGATTATAACAAAAACTTATAAAAATAGTAGAGACACACTAAGAAATAAACTAAAAACTTGTAACAAAGAAACAAACTATGAAATGTGTTATTGTATGATAAGAGATAAGTATATGATGATAAGATGATAATAGATAATTGAATCATAATTGTGTGTGATGATCATTGGCTTTTATAGGGATGCATGGCTGCTGATCCCTCGTCCAAATTCGTACCCTAGTCAAAGCATTAATGCACTCATTTAAGCTCGGTTGAAGAAGAGCTAAGTAACGTCCACTTGCAGAGATACCCGATCGGGTAAACGGCAATCCGATCGGGTATATGTGTAAGATGGATTTTCCGTCTTTTCATCTTAGGCACGGAATCCTATGCCTTGGTCTTGGTCAATGCAATACGGAATTGGGCTTGGGCTGATCTTCTCTTGACTTGGGTTGATATTTCCTTTTAAAGTTGAAAGCCAAAATCCAAATTGAGTCCATTCGAGGAAGGATGTAGCGGAATCGTAATCAAATCGTGAACTGGCTATCATCAATTCCTTGAAAACTCGTATCCTAGTGTCTTTGCTCCATAAAGTAGGAAAATATAGCAAAACCGCTTTATTTCCTATAAAACGAGTCAAAACACGCAAAATAACTAGAATAGCAATATTAGCTCGTTAATCACTTAACAAAGTGCATAAATCATATGGAAATCGAGCTAAAACGGGGGATAAATTAGTACAAAATATCACTTATCAAACTCCCCCAAGCTAAACCCTTGCTTGTCCTCAAGCAAACATAACAATCATAACTAGGACAAGGGTAGTTAACAATGATCAATCTATCATACAAATCTCAAAAAGTAAGCTCTTACAAGTAGATGAATCATATGCCCGTAGCAACAATGGCGAAGGAAAATGCGAATCATGGTTGAGATTTACATAATGGCGCAGCATAGAAAATATTCTTTGGACCTTTTCAGCTCTTGCATGATCTTTTTGACAATGGACTCTTACGGTACACTCTTCACTCAAATTTTTGTAAAATAGGAAATATTGGTTCAAATTTGAAGTGACACTCACCTATCTACAACTTATAAGAATGTGCCCGCAGTTTAGTATGGTAGACAATCCAAAACCATTAAGTAAAACTAATCATGATCGAAATGTAATATAGGAAGCATTAGAAAAGTAAAGAGGAGGCTTGGGAAATTTGGGTAAGAAAGTGGACAAATGATTTTGGTCAAGTGGAGCTTAAAGTCAAGCTAGTAATAACCAAATATGTAGTGGATACTCAATCCAAATCATTCCAATTCCCATCAACAAAAGTCAAAGCCAAAAGCAGCATATTGGCTTATTAAACATGAATATCCAAGTTACGACTTCCCATAATTTTCTTTCTTTTCTTTTCATGGAAGCGTTTTTCCTCTTTTTCTTTCTTTTTTTTTTCTTTTGAGCTTTTCAAATTCATTTTTTTCATTTTTCATCATTTTTCATCATTTTTCAAAGCTTTTTTTTTTTTCTTTTTCTCTTTCACATCAAAACCCGGGAATCAGCAATCCCGAGACAAGTTCACACCAAATGGTGGCATTATCAGAACATCGCAAAAGCACAGAACTATTGGAGTAGGTGTCCTCCATAATAGTGCGCCACATAATAAATCTTATTAAGGAATATAATTGGGATATTTATTGACTATATATATATGATTAGTCAGTTGATTAACGTAAATCAATAACGGTTGGCTGACTAGAGTTTGACGTTATTGTTGTATGACGGCGGTGATCAACTGATCCCTTTCGGTCACACCTATAGGATGAAATCCAAATAGTAACTAATTATTTGTATATGATACAGTTAATTAGTCCATTACATATATTCGATATGTACGAGAGTTAATTGTTAGAAATTGAGTTAAGAACTCAAATTCGATTAAGTTTATTTTTCAATTATGCGATAACTGACTAATAAATTTATATCTTATTTTAATATGATTAAATAAGATTTAACTTAGTAATTAATCGTTAAATTACTAAATTATTTGAGGTTTTGAGATAGAGGTAATTAGTTAATTATATTTACAAGGAGTTGTAAAATAAATTACCTAAGCATTGTGGGACCCATTATATATTGATATAATGGTAAAATATTACTTAAAATGTTAAGTACATATTATTTATTTAAATGAGTCATATAATTGTTATATGATCAAATTAACACTTAATTATACAAGATAATTAACCATATGATCAATAAGTATTTGTGAGACAAATATCAAAAATCAAAATGGACCAAACTAGGCCATGTTGGCCGGTTATGTTGTAGTTACAAAGGTGATGATTGTTGTTCTTGTTTACACTCTTTAGTTACAAATTGAAAGTGACATAACAAGTAGAAGTAATCATCACTTATACTACAACACTCCACTCTTGTAACAACCCGAAAAGTACCCGATTTTTCTAGTAAAAATATTTACTAACACTTTTCAGTAGAACTTAAGTTTTAAAATAGGAATTTTTGTTCGGAGTCGTATTTTGAAATTCCGCGTTCGTATTTGGAATTTCTGGGAGATTTCATGAAAAGACCGTTTTTAGTCATCTTTGACTTTTCTTGACTTTTTAAGTTGTCTTTGACTTTCCTTGACTTTTTAAAAGTCGTCATCGACTTTTCTTGACTTTTAAGTCGTCATAAACTTTTTCTTGACTTTTAAGTCATCTTCGACTTTTCTCGATTTTTAAGTCGACTTTGACTTTCGTTGACTTTTCCCGACTCGCCTTATAAGTTTGA
>JAIUZE010023330.1:0-36742 GCA_022085475.1 Heliosperma pusillum
AACAAAAAAAAATATACTCTAAAACATAAGGTAAGATAATAAAATTATTCCGATTTATATACATTTGTTTGTTGATACAGATTACTACGTTTACATTACGATAAAAAAATAAATTACATATTACATCGTTTTTTAACTATCTATTTCTATATCATCATCTTCCTCATCACTTTCTTCTTAATCTTCACTACCACTCGAAACAACGAATCCATTGTCTCGCCAAATGTTTTTTTACTATCTTGTTTCGTATCTTGAACATGGCATTTTTCCGCTTATAATCAAACATGTCTGAATCTACTGTTTCTTGAATATTCACGTCATGTTGTATAATAGGTATTCAAAGAGTATGCATCCTTATAAAATTATGGAGTGTGAATGTAGAAACAATAATAGACATTTGATACTTTTGTGACATTTAGAGCATATTTTGCTAACATCTTCCACCTTTTTTTCAATTAACCAAATGTCATTTCAACTTTCATTCAAAAATAATGAATGTCGATAGTTGAAATACTCTACAATTTCTTCGGGCGGTCTCAATGATAAGGTATGTATCCAATAATTAATGTCAAATGTTTTATATCGGTTTTCATAAATAATATATTTCGTATAATTTTTCTAAACTTAATTTGTAAGAATTGAACTTTTCTGAACTGAACTTATAAGAGCTGAACTGAACTGAACTGAACTTATAGGAGCTGAACTGAACTTATAGGAGATGAACTGAACTGAACTTATAGGAGCTGAACTGAACTGAACTTATAGAAGCTGAACTGAACTTATAGGAGCTGAACTGAACTGAACTGAACTTATAGGAGCTGAACTGAACTTATAGGAGCTGAACTGAACTTAAAGGGGGTGAGTTTAAGTCCAAAAGAACAGGGTCTAAGTCATTTTGATGAATCGGATGAGTTATGGGTCACGTCTTCCGAGTTTTGGGTAAGCGATATGGGCGGATAATTTTGATATGACCCGTTTTGGATAATTTGAATTTAAAGCCGCATACCTAAGGTTCATTTAGAACGACGGCCTCCTCCATCTCTCTCACACTCCAACTCCAACTCCAACATCCATTTTTTCCTCTCTGCTTCCTATTCACTTCCCAAAAGATGGATGAAGATGAGCTTAAACCTCAAAAGCTACGGTCTAAAATCGGGGATTCGGATTTCTCGGCACTTGCGGAGCTGTTCTTGCCACATATAGAATCTTTCGACCATATGGTTGAGTCTGGTTTGGAGACTGTGATGTCTAACATCAAGCCTGTTGAAGTTCACGATCCTTTAACCGGCGTTAAACTTAGATATATCCTTTTTCTTGTTTTTCCGAGTTAGTCTTGCTTAAAACCGTGTTTTTAATTTTGTGGTGAAATATGATTGTTCCTTGACTTGTTTAGCGCACTTTATGTTAGTAATCCTACTATTCATCCACCTTTAAAGGAAGCTAATGGAATGAACAAAACTTTACTTCCGTACGAGGTTAGCAATTTTATTCTTATTTGTTAATTTGTTTGAATAATACAATACGGGATTAAGTTGAGAAATTCGACTTCATTTTGTGGCCGTAACAGTGTCGTCAAGCGAGGATATCGTATACGGGCAAGTTTACCGCTGATCTTTGCTTTCAATATAATGAAGGAGCTGTTATTAGGGAGAGTTTCAACTTCGGCAACTTTCCGGTCATGCTAAAGGTTTCTGCTTTCATTCTTTTTTAACCTTTGAATTTTGTTGGGCTTTTTATTTTGAAATTTGCAATTTACATTTTGCGGAGCTCTTGAGGTATTGGGGTAATATCATAATACAGTACTTCATAAGATAAGATAGGTTTGCGGTGAATTGTCATGAACCTTTTGCCATTGCCTTTTATTGGGACTTTGTGAATGAACAACAACACGTATTTTATGGCGGAGTTCCAATACCATGAACAACTACGGAGTACTTGCCAGTCTGTGTATATTTACTTCCAAAATTGCGTATTGACCTATTAAAACAAAGACGTCAAGGATGTATGTTTTTGTCACTCAGCTATTCACTCTAGCCAGTTTCCGGTATTTCATTGGAAAATGCTGCTAGCTACTTAAACATAGATAATCACTAATTGAAGCCGCTTATTTTATTTATTCATTATGGCACATTAGAACTTATATGAGCTATATCAATGTTTCCGTACTGTGTTGAGGATGGAGGTTAAGAGTGGATCACTTCCTTTCTTCATTGGGATTTTGCTTATGCTATTTAGAAGAGATCATTTGAGGTTCTAGCCGAGCGATGGTTACACCCTGATTCTTTGGCTGTTTCTTGCAAATGAAACTTCTGTTGGTATATATGATTTTGACTACTAGGGTACTAGCTGCTCTATGTTTTTGCCAACTTCAGCTGCTTCGATCTCATAGTCCCTGCATTAAACACAAAGTCAAGATCTGTTATCTTATTTAGAATAACGAAAGCTGTGATTTTTTTTTAAAATTTGTCTTTGCGGTTATACCCTACGCCATAGTTTGTATCTTATTAGTAGGCCATGCTCGACATATGGGAGTCTGACAAAACACATGTGATGTTACTGAATATATACAAATTATTAAGGTTGTTTGTCCATCTTATGCTTAGTCCAAGATCTGCAACCTCAGGAATGCGTCTCCAGCAAAACTAGTTTCTTACAAAGAAGAGCAAGCAGAGATGGGAGGGTGAGTTGGTCTTCTTCTATGATTTCATTGCTTTATGTGTTAATGCTTGGTTTTTCTGTTAGTGGCTTTTCTTTGATTATAAATAAGTGATGTAAGTCCAGTTTTGATAGTTGTTATGGTGGCTCTTGAACATAGTATAGATGTGAAAGGACAAAATTGAAACAAGGACAGAGGTATCAACTCTTTTTCAGCTGGGAATTAAATATGAGATGATTAATTGCAGCCAGCTAACAGCTACCAAGATTTACCATAAAGTAGTGCACAAGTGTAACACACCTGGGCCCTGGTAGTTTTGTGATTTGATCTGTCACCCGTCGGTCAAGCAGGATGCCTCCTTGGTGTGTTTAAAAGACATTCAAAAGGCTGTTCTATTTTGGGCTTAAGCAAGAATTAACGGGATTGAAGGGCAAGGTGTGTCATGCTGCTGCAGATGAGTGCGGAGAGAAAGAGAGAAGTACATAATTAGGTGGTGGTATATGGTGGACAGTGGACAGTGGATAGTGGATGGCGGATGGTGGACCTGCGTAGTTGTGAGGGGAAATAGATTTCTAGGGTTTGAGGGGTTGAGGCTATAAGAGTAGGGGATGTGGCTATAAGAGCGGTGAATGGGGGAGGGTGGCTGATGGAGTGAAGACTGAAGAGAGTAGGGAGTGAGATTGGGGAGGGGCCTATGCAATTTCTTGGAAAAAAATGTCAAGGGTCTTATTAGTAATGTAAATAGATGAAGGTGTACTAGGAAAAGTCCTTTAACTCAATGTTGCTGCAGTTTATGACCACTTTATAATTCTCACTTTCTCACAATACAAAATCCCTAGATTTATGTTAAAACCTTGATTCGGACAGAAGAATTTGAGCAACAATTATAGCCTACAGGCTACTGCAATAGGGAAACTGACGATCAGAACAGTCATGTTATTTTTATGCGATAGTCAATTCTCTATGATTAGTATGAGTTGGAATCATAGCTGGTTTGAATTACCTTAGGTATCCTGTATAAAAAGAACAGGAGAAGAGTTCTAGGATTTTGATTTACTGCAGTAATTTAGGAGGAATTTAGGGCTAGAGTTGTATAGGAGATATTTTGGGGAATCGGGATTTAGGTGCTCTATTAGATCCAATTATATGTTATTTTCACTAACATTGTTTATCTCTTAAAATACTTTTTTTGGGTGACTAATGACTTTGTTCCTGCGAGTCATGTATTTGTGAATTACTAGTACTATAAATTTCATTTCATTTGTAGATACTTCATATGCAACGGGCTTGAGAGGATTGTTCGACTATTGATAATGCTGAAGCGGAATCATGTAAGTGATTAGTTTATTATAAGATGTTTTTCTTTATTATTTTTTTCTTGCTATAAGTGCACTACACATTGTGCCGAAATGTATAAGTGGATCTTGAATTATTATGTTGGATAAATGTTTCTTTCCTTTTTCATATCTTCTAAGAAAGGGGTGGTTATATGGCTTGTGAGTAAGCCTTCCGACTAAATCATGGCAGTTTTGTATTTGGTACTCTCTCCATTTCTGTAAGATGTTCCACATTACAAATTCACAAAGATGTTTCACTTTCCCTGTTAATTTATTATTTGTGGTTCTTATGATTTATGACCCCACATTTTCTCTCCTACTTTCATTTTCCTCCACATAATTTCATTCCTCGTAATATCTCCCCCAAAGCAATGTGGAACAACACAGATAATTAGAGGGAGTATAACTTATTGTCTTTGGATATCGCTTGGATATAGCCTGGATAACCATGTTATTTTTTTTGCTTTTTATAAGGTTGTATGGACTTTCTACAGAAACAATAATGGGCTAAATAGAACCCTTTACTTCTCTAAAAAAAACTGTTTTATTGTTTAAGCTACGACGTGTTCCTGTTTTGATAATCGATCACTAACAAAGATTTGTTGATTTGTTCAATGGGGATTTTTCAGCCAATGAGCATGGTCAGGAATTCATTTCGTGCTCGAAGAGAAGGATACAGTGATAAAGCTGTTGTCATAAGGTCTGTTTTAGAAGACATCGTCCGTCAATTTGTTAATGTTTTTGAATGTTTTTTTTTGCTGGCATATAGCCTCATTGCTAGTTTCACTTAGTTCTGGAAGTTGTGTTGTGGATGAGGCTAACTACCTCGCCTGAAGGCTTGCTTTTTAAACGTAAGTTAATCAAGAGTGACTGGCTCAATTTACACTGTGATAATGACTTTACAAGTATATACGAGTTTGCTGTAGATCAACATTGTCATCCTCCCCGTTCTGCAGTTCCAGAAAAAAAATATCTACACGACTACACCAATGTTTTATAAAGCATTTCCATATCTCAAGTCTATGTTTCTTCTGCCACTGCCTGTAGGAATTGTAACTAGTTATCCTTAACAAGTGTTGTTCAGATATACATGCAAAATCACTGTCAAAAAGAAGGATTTTGCAGTTTTAGAACTTCTCCAACATTTGGTTTGGACTAGAATTTCTCAATGAAAAAGGTTTAAAAGAGAGGAAGACCTACCTAACACTTCATCCAGTTTACTAATGGGTATACTTGGAGAATCGCACATTAGATATTTAGATTAATATGATCTAATATTAAATTGATAGGTTAATACACTATTCCGGAGAATGATAATAAAATGATCTACTATTAAATTTATTTTGTTGAATTGTCACATAATTTTTTTGCTATGATTTGTTTTAACTGTTGACTCTTGTAAAAACTGGCCCATCATTTTCTGCTTGCCTATAGGTGTGTTGGAGAAGATCAATCGTCTGTTACAGTGAAACTGTACTATCTTAACAATGGAAGCGCTAGGCTAGGATTTTGGTGAGCTGTTATTTCTTTCTTTCGGCAGATTTGAAGTTTGTTGACCATGGATAACATTGAAATAAAATGTGTTGCTTTTATGTGCTGTAGGATAAAAGGAAGGGAATTCTTACTTCCTGTGGGTGCTGTTCTGAAGGTCAAGCATGTTTTTCTGATCTCTTTCCTGTTTTAGTGTTTGTCTTTACATTTTAAGATGTAATAGTAGAACCATTTCCATGACTGCCATATCAATTTGATCTGTTAGTACCTTTGTTTGTGAGCAATTTCATTAAATATAGTCCCAAAAACTAACATCAATGTAGTACCGAGGTTAAAATTTGATTTCTTAGTATCTAGGGCATGGATAGAGATTGATATGAAACACTTCTTACACATGTAAATCCTTACAAGTCTTAAGCATATCAGCATGCCTTCTCCTAATATGTGCGTGACAGTAGTGAAGATATCTCTTACTTCTTTCTTAACTGTGACATTGCTCGATTCTTTATAATACCAGTCTAGCCAGTTTGAGGCGAGGGTTGGTTTGTTCTTCCGGAATCATGGACCGTAACCAACATTCATTTTGCCTCTTTATGGGCAAAAGCATCGGGGACTTTTAAGGGAATCCCTTTGACGGTTTTACATCCCAAATAGGACAGTTTGTCAGTTGCCCTCTTATGATGATGCCGTACCCTCATTTCCTTCGCTAATTCATCAATATAATTTGTTTTCGTATCTGTTAAGTCAAAGATGCAAATTTATTATTTAATGGAAAATTTTCTTCTTTATACGTATCATATCTAGGATTCTGGGGCAGGGTGGCTAAAAGAAGATTAATTAGACCTTCATTGTCTTTGTTCAAACTCTCCCATTGGCCCATGGGATCTGTCTCACAGGACATGCGTTTTTGTGGTTTTAATTTATTTTATTTTTCCAATTGACATTAAGACAATTCAGTTCAGTATCTATAGTAGTTGGTTAAACTATAGATTTGATGTTCATCAATCATCACGCCTTTTTTTTTTGTTGTGGGCGAGGTTGATCATCTTGTTGTAACTTCATCGTCATTTACCTTCAATTGGCAGCCATTATGTATAATTAGTTCTGTTGTGGTTTTTCTTAGTCTCCTATCTCTTCCTGCCTCTCCATGACTGTTGTGCATATATATAAATTTCCTCTCATAAACAGAAGCTTATTTCTGATAACAGGCACTTCTTGATACTACTGATCATGAACTTTATGTGGCACTCACATGTTCCTACAATGAAAAATATAAAGGAGCGAAAGGTGCTGTCGGGACTCAGCTAGTTGGCGAAAGGGCAAAGATTATACTTGACGAGCTGCACAATTTGTCTCTTTTGACTCGCCGCCAATGTCTAGAGCATATTGGTATGATTTAGTTGTTTCTGCGGCTGCTATTCTGGATAAAGTGGCAGTTTTGTTAGCAGTTATTGTCGCTTGTCAATTTTGTTCTGAAAGTTAAGGACAAACATTTTTGTGATTGAGATCTATATTAATTTAAGACAACTGAGATCCTAGATAACTTAGTTCAACAAACTGGTGTTTTAACCGATTAATACAATCCTCTTATTGCGAGGCAAGGGTGTTTGTTATATGCAACTACCTTTCATATTTTAGACGCTGAGAGGCTACTTCAGAATGACTAATACACTAAAACGTTGCTAGAAAATGAACAAAATTTTAAATGAACAAAATTTAACTGCGATGTTACTAGAAAATTTATGTATTTTTTATTTAGAAGTATCTTATAGATGAACCATCTCAACCAAAACCTTAAGCTGATGGTTGAAGCCCATATATTATAGTTATATTCTATTATGCCCCCTCACTCGAATGCCCATTGGGCTTGAAGAGTGATTGGTTAGTGCACATGCCCCCATACCATGTGCCGGGTTTTTCCACTTGTTGAGGTTGTGAGATATTGGGGGCTGCCAGGGTTTGAACACGTGACCTACGGTCACTCTGGCTCTGATACCATGATAGATGAACCATCGCAACCAAAACCTTAAGGTGATGGTTGAAGCCCATATATTATAGTTATATTCTATTAGTATCTACATAAGACTTAAGATTGTTCACTAATAAGTAATAACTGAGAACACAAGAATTTCGCCACATTATTTGGCGATGTAGCAGTATTTCCGAGCTCAGCATGTGGCCCTGAATAATAATCTCTCTCATTTTTTCAGGTGAGCACTTCCAACCTGTCATGGAGGGAATGGATAAAGAGAGCTATTTAGTTGTATGTCATGCTTACTTGCTCTGTAAGTTGTCACTATAATGCTAGCTTTTGCTTTGTATTCTCGTGATTTATGTCTACTGTTTACTTGTTATCAGGTTGGGGAAACTGTTCTGAATGATTACGTATTTGTCCACCTTGGTTCCAACAATCACGACAAGTTCAATCTTCTAATGTTGGCAGCTACAAATCTTATTCCTCCCTGTATATAAATGTTTTAATTTTATTGGTCACTGCTTTTCATTGAGAACACAATGTTGTTTGTAGGTTTATGCTACAGAAACTCTTTTCACTAGTAGACCAGACATCGGTGCTGGACAATCCAGATTCGCTGCAGAATCACGAAGTTCTACCAGCTGGTCAGCTGATATCCATTTATCTAAAGGTTGTTACATAGTAAATATAGATAACTAAATATATATAATAACCCACATCCGAGGCTTGGTAGTTGGTACCTTATTTCTGCCTTTTAGGAATCTATCTAAAGGTCGTTACATAGTAAAAATAGTAAGAATAAATAACCTTTAGATAAATTAATAACAGTATATTAGTATAACACACATCCGGGGCTTGGTACCTTATTTTCCCTCTTGGGAATTTTGCTATGACATGTTTAAGAAGTGATGCACATATGAGGAGTACATGAGGACTTGCATGAGTGAATGAGAGTCATATGCATCTTAATTAAAAAAAAACTAGTATAGAGTTAGAGAGAGCAGAGGGGAGGGAAATTATGCGAATGATAGGGTTAGGATTATTTTCGTTAAATTTAAATTTGTACTCCCTCCAAACTACCCATTTGAATTTTCACCGTCTACTAGACGACACTTTGACCCCATTTTTCTTCTTTTATATATTATTTTGTGTCAAAACTATAATTTTCCGAAACCTCTTCTTATAATAATCGTAATTATGTCGATTTTATATTTAAATTTGTATTTGTATTTGACTAAATATAATTGAGGTCAATATTAATAAGTTTGACTTTGAAAAGTGGATGGGTCGGAGGGAGTCTCTTTTTATATTCGTACTTATTTTTCTCCTTGTGTTTCTTTATTCTCTATTTGTGCAGTTATTCTTTTACTGTTTTCCTTTTGTTTTGGCACACTGCTCACGTATATTCCTTTTTGCATTTCCTCCTAGTTCTCTTTCAACTTTTTCATATTCGAGTTTGTTCTTAACGTGTGTTGTTCTTTGCGGCATCTCCACTTATTTCTTATGACCAATATTTTCTCCTCTTAACTTTTTCCGCTCTTCTCTATCCCATCCTTGCCGGTCATTTATAATTGTGTTTCGTGTCATCTCCGTTCCTTGTTTTGGGTTCCTTTCTGGCAAGATTCTTGGCTTGTGAAAGTGAAATGAGTGTTTGATTTGCAAAGTCACAATTTTATCTCTGCCCATCCCTTTGACCCGCCCGAGCTGCTCTTCCTTGATGTAGTCTTTTTTGTGGTTCTTTTTTTTTATCCAACACATTGCAAATTAATGTTTCTTGCTTATTCTGTACATTTTTCTTTCCAGGATAAGCTGCAAGAGTGGTTGAATAGATCCAAAAGGCTTCTTAATGAAGAGATGAAAAACAAAGGGGAAAAGTTTTTGCTCAACAATTGTATGTCATGCGTTTGTGCCTTTTATTTCGTATATTTAACATTATTTCCTTTCCTTGCTGCCTATTATATCTGATATGGGAAATGAAGTACGTTTTCCCCGATGCTAACTTTGTTATAGATAGACTAAATAAATGCAACCATATTATACAACAATAACAACATTATGCCTTTATCCCAAACTGCAATGAGATAAAAAGAAAAGAGAGAAAACAGAATCAATAGGGAAACATGATACAAAAGTCAATCTAAACCTATCGGTATAACAATCAAAAGCTCAGTTTTCTGTTACAAATAACTTGGATACAAAATAGTAAAATACAAATCGATTACAATATTTGAATATAGAAATAAAAATTAATGATTGAAAAAACTTTATAAGTAAATAAAGCCTGATGATCAATGAAGTTTTTATTTCAAGTAAAATTTAGGTTTTTTTTGTTGTCAAAAACTACCCAACAGTATCTCATTTCCGTACTAACATTATTTATTTTGCTTTTTAGTTTTTACTACCTTAATTTACACAAATTTGTCAAATTCTACCAATTGCTGATTTTCAGGCAGTAATTTGGTTGACATTCACGCGCTGAATGTCGTAATAATTATTTTTGTTTACATTAGACAATTGATGATATAAATTAATTTTGGGAGTTAAAAAGCAAATATACTTTTAATGAGATCTTTTAGAGAATAAGAATAAAGAAATTGAATGATATAACATAACATTTGAGGCAGTAAATGAATAAATGAGTAAATTTGGAGAACAATAAAATTAAGGAATACAAAAGTTTGGCAGTTCTTCACAATTGAAAAGTAAGTCAATGTCAAAAAAGACTTTTTTTGCCGGAATAGTGTCTTTGATAGTGTTTATCAAAAATAAAATAAATGACAAATAGGAAAAGCAAAAAAAAAAAAAGTTAGGTAGTGTTTTTGGAAATGAGATAAATATTAGATAGTTTTGACCTATGTTACTCAGACTCGTTTGGAAGTATCAGACACGGGTGCGTGTCCAAGTGTCCGACTCGGCTATTTTTTTTTGAAAATAAAATGCATATTTGGTCTAAAACGAGGTGTCCAAGTGTCATACCCATATCCGAGTGTGACGGGTACGTGAGGAAATTAGAAGAGTCGGAGTAACATAGTTTTTGACAAAAAAATCCTAAAATGTTGGAAAAGTCTCATAAGCAAACAAATGCTTAAAATTAAAAACTAAATAAGTATTTTAAATAGCAAAGAAAATACCGAAAACAAGCAAACAAAAATCAAACTATGTCATCCGCACGTATCATTTCAAGGAATCTCATATCTTCTGCAGTCACCTTCATCAAAGCTTTTTTTTTAATCTTGCTTCATCTCTTCCAACCTTCTCTGTTACTCCGTTTTTGAGCTTTCTAAATGGTTCATTAATAGGTCTTTTTCTCATATGGCCAAGCCATCTTAACCTATTCACCATCATCTTGTCTTCTATTGATGCCACTCTCGCCTTCTCCTTAATTACCTCAGACAACCCTTCGCCACATTCATGTTTTGAACATGACAATGTTTCACAACCCAATACATGATGTTATCAAATAAAACCCGGTGGTGCTATCCACTTCAACCCTAATACTCGGTCTTACTCCTACTCAGCCTAAACCAACAAGTCTCCAATGTATAACTCCATAGTTCCAACTTCCTTTTAACTCCTTCCTTTGTCTAATCAATCAACACAATATCATCAATAAACATCATACACCACGGGGTGTCGTCTTGTATTGCCCTTGTCAACTCACCCACAACTATAGCAAAGCGTAAAGGGCTCAGACCACAACCTTGATGCACCCGAACGGTTATAAGAAACTTTTTCATCCTCCCAACGTTAGTTCGTACACTTGTAGTAGCCTCCTCATACACACCCTTTATGAGGTCAATATATTTTTGGGATACGCCCTTCTTCTCCAAAGCCCATCAACGTACTTCTCTTGGTAGCCTATCATATGTCTTCTATGAATCAATAAAAATGACTCATAACTCATAAGATAAATTGCATCCATAGTCTATTTCCCAGGCATAAATCTATCCAAACTGGTTATCCGAGATGCTTACACATTTCCTAAGCCTATGTTCAATCACTCGATATTTTGATTTTAATTGTGTTCTTGTTTTGTAAGTTGTTCGTTATGCATCAAGAGGTGTAATAAAACTTGGATCATTAAGCTGATATGGTTTTGTTATCCGTGGGAAATGATGCAGTTGGTGATGTAAAAAAAGTGTTAAGAAAAAATGATTCTAAACAAATTGGTGTTGCCATTGAAAATCTCTTGAAAACTGGAAGATTGGCTTCAGAGTCGCCACTTGACTTACCGCAGGTATCGATTTGTTCTGCATGCATGTTCACCTATTTGTTTTTTGTTTTAAAGACCTCGGATACCCAGGTCTTAAGGATTAGCTAATCTTGAGTTTGGCCCATCTTTGACTATCATCACCTATATAGTTTCAACTACCTTTAATCTATATAATAATTATTGGCTGTTTTCAATCATCAGAGAGCTGGGTTCGTTATTCAGGCTGACAGGATTAGCTTTCTGCGTTTCCTCTCAAACTTTAGGGCTGTTCATAGAGGCACCGCTTTTGCTGGAGCTCGAACTACAAGCGTACGGAAACTATTGCCTGAGTAGGTTATCTTTCGATTTTTCTTTGCGAGTGGCTACTTAATCTGCGGTGTTGTTTTCTGGCTAACTGATGCTGCTGTTTATGCTATTGCTATTTTTTATTATTATTCTGTTTTTGTTGTTGTAAGAGATATTCCCTTTTCACTATAATATTTCTCTTTGACTTTTTGTGGTCTTTGAGACGACACTTTGACCCTACTTTTGCATTTACATACAATTATTTTTCGGAAAATTCCCACGGTACCCCCGAACATTGATAGTTTGCCCGAAATACCCAAATTCTTGACCCGAGAAACTTTAAGTGGCCACTTAAAGTTTTTCGGATAAAAAATTTGGGTATTTCGGGCAAAATGTCAAAGTTCGAGGTACCATAGACCATGGAAATTTTCTGATTATTTTTTGCTGGAAATATTATTGTGAAAAATTTATTTGTAACAATTCAAATATTTTAGACCATGTTTAGCCAAACTTTTCAAAGTCTTTTTTGCCGGAAAACACTAATTGGCAAAACACTGAATTTTGCAAAAAGCTAAAAAGAATTTCTCAAAAGCTAAACACCTTCTAGTTTCAAAAAGGACTTTTAGAAAATTTAGCTTAGAAAAAAAAACTCATTTTTCATAAACTTGGCCAAACATGATAAAAAAACAAACCCCCCATAACTAAAAGATTAAGTCATCTATCATTTTTCCCGCTCAATGTACTAATTATGTATGGGCCTATCTTAAATGATGTCATTCCATAAAAAATATTGTATAAAGTTGGCCCACATCTTTTAAATCTTCAACGTAAATTTTTTTTTGGTCAAACGAAGCACGCACTAAGTCACATTATAAACCGCCAAAATATAAATAATTTTCTCCATCACAAAAGTCACAAAAAATGTTCTTGTTTTAGGATAAGATTAGTAGATTGACATTTTATTTTGTTTTTGTAGGAATAAGGCTAATATATACGGAGTATTACTATATTGATATTTGTTTTTGTATTAATAATACGTAGTATATTTAAAGGATGTAAATATATTTATATATTTTTCTATTATAAAAAAGTAAAAACATTATTCTAATAATTCTTAAATTGTTATCTGTTTTCGTTATTTATAAGGTCAATACGTTTTAATTACATTTTATATTTATCTTAATTTAATTATTAATGTCATAAATTAGTTGCATACTTTTATGTAATGATGTAACATTATTTTTAATAATAGTAATTGGTAATGGATTAAAGACAAAAATAACTCAACTTAAAGTGTTATAATTGTAGTAAGCTTTATTTTTCTACCTCTTACTAATATTATATTTAGTAGATTATATCATCAAATTGAAAGTACAATTAGTTTATGCAAATAATATTATTGAGGACTTCTCTATATAAATAAAAAATCTAAAAAATATCGTGCTTTTGCACGGGTTTTACACTAGTTATTTTCAACATGTTTATGGTCAAAGTTAGTAAACTTTGACTCCCAAAAGTCAATGAGGAACATTGCAGTCAAAAGAGGGAGTGTTATTCATCAAACAACACCAACGGGGTGATGCCCTGTACAAGAAGACAACATGGGGGTGGCACTCATGTACAAATTGGGAGAAAAGTTATTATGCTCTCTAAGCTACTATGAAAATTCTTTTTCACAAAAAAAAAATTGTCAAGTGTTGATCCTAGTAACTCTTATCATGCAGCAACTTCATAATGAGTTTTGAATTCTTGACAAGTAGAAGCAGTGTTATTATTAATGTGCTTATTCTTATTCTTTCAATGCCTTTTGCAGAGCTTGGGGATTTCTTTGTCCTGTGCACACACCTGATGGGGAGCCCTGTGGGTTGCTAAATCATCTCACCTGTACATGCAGTACGTAACTAATGTTTCATCTCAATTGCACATATACCTTGCTCTAATAACCATAATCAAACTTACAGTTTATGCGTATGTTGACCATTTTTTTTGTTATAACTCAACAAGAGCATACATAGTTTTGTATGATTTTGGATGGAATATCTCTGCTATGTTTAGTTTATGATAGGATATGAAGATAGTTTCTTGTGTGATGGTGACACAGTGTCAACTGTATGGTGGCGTTGGTGCTGAAACAGGTTCAGCAAGAGAATTAATAGAAACATTTCTCTAGCCTTCCTCTTAATTGCCCTCTTTAGCTTTCTATGTTGAGAATATTTAGAATTCAACAATTTACTTTTTGTTGTTTTCTATACATTATTAGTTCTCATCGATGTGCTATGTCAAACTTTAAGTCCCTAAGTCGCACAATTCTTGTAATCCACCTTCAGTCTGTTTGTGGATATTATGTATGACCATGGAAATGTCAGTCATCAAAATTTCCATTGGCTGAATAGTGTAGCATGAAACAATCCTAGAATTTGTAGAATGATCTAATGTCCTGGTTATGTGATGGGAAGAGAAGAAATTTTGTTATATTTTTTTTGCAAGTAATAATAAAAGAGTATACGGAAGTATCACTGACAAAACCGAAGAAATTTGTAATATTTTGTTGAGCAATATATTGATAAACTGGAAGTGGCCTCTTCTTGGCATCCAAATTGGGTAATGTGGACAATTGCTTAGGGATGTCCGTAACTATTGTTGCAACTGTAAAAAATTTCCCATACTGGTGGACAATCAATATATTGTATCGTGAAAACAATCCCTCGTAGATCGCAATACCCCTTCCTAAAGTAGCTATTCCTTTGCCATTGTGGTTTCACTTGAATTGCATGCTCCCATAACCGTCTTTTGCTATTTGTGATGCAGCATAGTTTCGTTGTATTCTTCTTTAAATTCCTTTGTTTTCAGTGATCACTTCCCATGACAGTCTTTTATTATCTGTGGTACACCTTATCTTGACATTGTATTCACTATTTTCCTTTGTTTTAGGGATCACCTCCTTCTATGATCATCAGGGAGCCATAAAAAACTTTTACAACATGAGATTGTTAATTATCAACACTTTGTTTAAACTTGGTATGAAGTCTTCTTTGCCAAAACTTGTGCAAGGCGGCCCACCTGAAATTCTCTCAGTTCTTCTTGATGGAAGAGTGATTGGAGCCATAGCAGCTTCTCTTGTCGAAAAAGCTGTTACCCATCTAAGAAAGCTAAAGTTGTCTGAAGGTTCAGAGGTTGGTTATTATCCTAAAATCTCGTATATGGTGAATTTAGCTCGTTAATTGTGATATTGACCAGAAGATATTTTTTAGCCAACATGTTTATCTATTACAGATTCCTAGTGATATGGAAGTGGGCTATGTCCATTTGAGCTTTGGTGGCGCATATCCTGGGTTGTTTCTTTTTACAAATCCTTCGAGGTTCATTCGCCCAGTTAGAAATATATCTATCGTTCGTGAAGATGGTAACAATACTGAACTAATCGGCCCGTTTGAACAGGTGGTGTTCTTTTTTCCTTTTCCTTTGATTTATTTATATTTCAACGTAATTTTTACCCGGACAATTTTGAGAGATTATTAGTTAACAGTCGTGTCTGTGAATGAGCAAGAATTTATTGTTTTTTTGTGTGTGAGTTAGGTTTTTATGGAAATTAAATGTGCTGATGGTGGAGATGCTGGAAGGAGAAATGGCCTTCCTGCAACACACGAGGAAATACATCCAACTGGTATACTGAGTGTAGTTGCTAATCTCACACCGTGGTGTAATCACAACCAGAGCCCACGGAATATGTACCAATGTCAGGTAGGCTTTGCCATTTACAATGCTCTCTTTTCTGGATTTTTCACTGGTTTCTTCTGTCCATGGTGATTCATTTTTATTCTTGGTGTCTGCTCAATATGTAGATGGCAAAGCAAACAATGGGTTTTTCTGCGCAAGCAATTAAATTTCGTTCAGAGCAGAAGGCTTATCATCTCCAGGTCTGATATACTGACACTGATGGATATGATTGATATTATATTCTAGTTAAAACTGTGTCTCCAGTTCTCCACTCGACAATTCTGCAAGTAGTCTATGTATAACCTCGGAGACAGTTCCTTTTTTAAACTAAAGGGTTATCATTGAGGGATAGATGTTCAGTTGTTTTTTGTCATCTATTGAGCCAATAGTCACTTTATATATATACCCTGTGTCTTATAGATCAGAACACTTGCGAGGGTTTTTATACTGCTTTTTTGACTGTAAGTGAGAACTTTGTATTTTCTGAGTGATGTGAAGGCTGTTTTACTATGCCATAGGATTAGATATTGGTGCGTATTTCATTGCCCTTTACTCTTCTTCCTCGTGGGAAAGTCACCTGTTCGATTGTGGTATGTTATAAGCTGAAAATTGGATTTCAAAACGTTTATTTGCTTGATGTTTTTGGGCAGACCACTTCCTTCGCGGGAGCAGCTTGGTTCTCTTATTAAAAATTTGGTGTCTGAGTTTACTGTTTGTACTCCCTCCGACTCAAGAAGTTCTTCACGTTTTTATTCTTCTGTGAGGAATATTTAATCAGACGTAAAAAATTTGTTGAGTCCGAGGAAGTGAAAGATAAAGCAGAGCATGTATCGCTGATAACTGCTGGTAACATGTAATTTTGACATGCTTAAGCCGAATTTTTTTTATCTTTTTTTTAGGTAGCTTCTACTTGTCCTGGGATATGTACTCTTTTCTTTTCTTTTCTTAAGTGTTGGAAAGGGATTTAGTTGTCTAGTGACCAGCTGTCATTGTATTCAGTCAAGTTTGGTGGAACTTAATACAGTCTTTGCCCTTTTTACCGATGACTTCTCTGAAAATTTTCCACCCGTTGTATGTGTTGGCTTATATATATTTGAAAAAAATTGGGACTTTGCAGACTCCTCAAAGTCCTATTGTGCGGACAAGGTCTTATTCAAAGTATTGCCTTGACGAATACCCTTCTGGGACCAATGCCATTGTAGCAGTTCTGGCATATACGGGGTAATATCATGCGATTATTTAGAAATATAAGATTTAAAGAGGAGCAACATGTTGTGTATTGTGACACTCATGTTTTATATCTGTTTCCTTGTCCAGGTATGACATGGAAGATGCCATGATTTTGAATAAATCTTCTGTTGAGCGCGGGATGTGCCATGCTCAAATATATCAGGCACGCCTATGATATTTTTTTCAATTTGTTTATTCTTGAATGGCGAGTATGAATCAAAAGGATGAAAACGACCGTTCATCTCTATTCCGCCACTTAAAATTGTTGAATGTATATATAGACAATAGTGATCGTTAAATATAACAATACAAAGTCGTCATACATTGAATCGTACACCTTCTGTGGGTGGAATTTTTTCTCTAATGACTTCAGATAGTTATGTTGTTATCTTCCTCCAGAGATAGTGTTAAGGATGGACTATGGAGGCCACAAAAAGCACATGTATAACACTTACTCGTCGATAGGGACATTTTTACTCTTCAAAGAGGCTACCATTAAATGTCAGCCTAAAAAAAGGCAATCTATTTATTAGAACCATTATAAAACATTACTAGTATCCTACTTTCTCCTACTTCCTTTTCTTCTCTCAGCTTTTTCGATATAGTTTCCCAATTCCCACTCTACAGCAGCTAGTTCTGAAAACTATCAAGCAGAATAATATTAATGCAATTGTTTAAGAAACGTTTTCCTAGAATGGACAATGATATTAGTCCCCACTCTTTCTGAAATTTCTAATGACCGGAAAGTTGGAAACAGTGTATTATTCTGTTAACTATGCAGTGAAATACTCTCTTTAATTTGACTTTGCAATAATAAAATGGAATAAAGTAAAATACTAAAATGATATGCTAAACTGTATATACTTTTATTGAAACTCTTTATATTGTAAAGAAATAGTCAATCGATGCAAGTTTCCACATAATTTTCAGTATGGGTTATTCGGACTTGGTCTTTCTTTATTCTGAACACTACAGATCTTTGCTACTACATTAATGTTGTTGTAGGCTTTGGACTTGACGGAAATCTATATGATTATTTCTTGATGATTATATACTACAATGTTTTTGGGAATTGCTTTTTCATATATGCGTATTGCAAAATCATATACAAACTTCACAAACTTTCCCTACACTACCCTTTGCCTGAAAAAAAAAAACTAAATTGTTCGTACTCTCTTCCTCTCAAAACATAATCATTTTTTCCCTAAATTCTCTGTAATCTCTGTAGTCCCTACAGCCCTGCTCCTATCTTCAGTAACGTCCGTCTGCTGATATAATCAAAGAAAGCCATCAATTTCGGTGGTTGTTTTAGTCTGTATATATAAGCAAGGGAGTAAAGGTTAACTGTCTTTCTTTATGCCTTTGAGACCTTTGGCACTCGTCATTTTTGAATAAGTATGATTCAATCTTACTTTTCCAGTTTTCAATTGACCTTTATGCCTGCTTTGCTTTGAAATGAAAGCTGAAAAAGTTTTAGGAATATCGTTGAATTGGCATTTGGGTAATGGCAAGAGTTGTGTCAATTTAGCGTCTAGCACAACTCAATATTGAACACGACTCTGTATTTCCTCTCACTTATTTGTCTCGTTTCATCTGATAACATGGATTGGTCTTCCAGACAGACACAATTGATTTAACTGATGATGGCGGCAGATCTGGCCGTGCAGGAAAAACGTTCCGTAGAAGTAAAGTTGAAAGATCAGCAGATTCTTTGATCGATGTGGATGGACTACCCTATCCCGGACAGGTTCATTCACTATTTCATTCAGCTTCTGTTTTGCAATGTCATTGTAATCAGGCTGGAGCTCACAAAGAATGTGTTTACAGATCATTCACCCAAGTCAGCCGTACTGCGGTGTCATAAATAATACAAATGATGTACATTTTACTCACAAATTGAAAGGTTCAGAACCGGCAGTAGTTGATTATGTAGCCATTGATGGGAGGAACAAGAAAGGGCTTCAAAAGGTAAACTATGTTCTTCCCTTGCCGTTTCTTTGAGATTGGAAGTGAATAAGGGGATTGTTCCATAATGTCAATCTGGCAATAAAGCTTGACAAAAAGGCACACTGTTGAGTTTTGCTTGACCGTGAAGATTCATATTCATTGCCTGTGTATCATTACTTTACTGTTTATAGATTATAGATTCAATGACAGTTGTAGAGACCTTGTTTTATAGCTAGATGTCTGATTCTTTCATTGTCTAGAACTTGCACATATTTGACCAAATGTCTCTCCATTTGTATACAAGCATACAACTATGTGACACAGGAATTTGTGGAGATTCAATCGTTGTGATAACGTTAGCTTTGGGATACCATTGTATAAATTGATCTTTGCAAACCTACACTTGTCACAGCTCTTCGAGTTTATTTTTCTTAGGGATGATTATATTATATATATTCAATCTCCCACCTTTCCCCAATAGTTGCCTGTAGTTATCTTCCAAATTTCAGTTTGTTTTACTGCTACTAGTAGTGATTGTAGCTTCCCTATTTTGCAATGGTAGTCAGAGACTAATCGTTTCTGTGTCATTAGGTAAATATTCGGCTACGTCGTCCAAGAAATCCCATCATAGGGGATAAATTTAGCAGTAGGCATGGGCAGAAAGGAGTTTGTTCTCGGTTATGGCCAGACATTGACATGCCGTTTTCAGAGATAACTGGGATGCGTCCTGATCTTATTATAAACCCACATGCATTTCCTTCTAGGATGACTATTGCTATGCTTTTGGAATCCATTGCTTCCAAGGTAACTAAGTCCCCTTCTATTTGGCATTTTATATCTTTAATGTTCTTTACTTTCTACCAAGGTAGCCAAAATAACCTTTTTTATTATTTGGCCTTTTCTATCCTCACTGATTATTGACTGCTATAATGTTTCTGGATATCTGCTTAAACATCTCCAACAAATACACACTGAAGCATACAAATAGTTACCCTTTTAATTGCGAAATGTTGTTGAATGGAATTAAGCTTTTAATCTTGTGTGAAGAGAAAACACGTAATCTCTGTCTTATGAATAAACTTCCTGGTTTCTATTCTGGTGGTGGACGTTAATCTTTTTTTTTTTTCTTATGGTATTCGTGGTCTATGGCCTGTGATCCTAGATCATTCATCAACTTATCTTCCATGTTCATCTCAGTTTGTTGCTTATTATGTGTAAAATAAACTATGAAGTATCGTGAACATAGGATAACTCAATTTAAGCTCTCTTGGGTTTGATGGCTGTGGCTTATCCAGATATATCAAAGCATTATATTTATTATCTCTTATTTCTTGCTGTAGGGTGGTAGTTTGCGTGGAAAATTTGTTGATGCAACACCATTTGAGGATTCTTTGAAGAGGGATGGAGAGTGTGGATCTGAGTCGCCTTCGCTTGTTGATGAACTTGGCTCCATGTTAGCAGCACACGGGTTCAATAGATATGGTACTGAAGTATTGTATAGTGGAGTTTATGGCACCGAATTAACATGTGAGATCTTTATTGGGCCTGTTTATTACCAACGATTGCGTCATATGGTATCAGACAAATTTCAGGTTAGCATCCACATCCACCATTCATTCCATAATCCATATTATGTTAGTGCTTTGTTTCATTTTGCATAGGCAATTAAATTATCAGGCTTTTCAGCGATTCAGCCGAGTAAGGGTTTTACTTTTGCATTTCTATTACTTGAATCGCTTGTGATGTCATCATTTCAAAGTTTAAATATTGGGTGGATTTGTCATGTAAAATTGTCTTGTTTTTCCCCCGCAAATCCGAAAGACTTTGGAATGGTAAATTTCAATAGCCTTATCTTTCACCTGACAACACTATTACTCAGACTCGTTTAGAAGTATCCGACACGGGTGCGTGTCCAAGTGTCGGACTCGGCTATTTTTATGAAAAATATGCATATTTTGGTCTAAAATAAAGTGTCTAGGTGTCATACCCATGTCCGAGTGTCGAGTGTCGGACACGGGTAGGGGTGGCAATCGGGTCAGTCGGGTCGGGTTCGGGTCGGGTCATGTCGGGTTCGGGTCGTATCGGGTCAGACAACCCTTTCGGGTCGGGTCGGGTTCGGGTCGTTATTGGGTCGGGTCATTTTCGGGTCAAATGATACATCGGGTCGGGTCGGGTTTGGGTCGGGTCGTGATCGGGTCGGGTTATTTTTTCGCAATATTTCAATATTTTTCCATTAAATCTAGTTTTAAATTATTATTTGGTTTAATTAATTCATTATTAAGTCAAACATATCAATTTAAACAATAAATCACTTTCATTTTGATCATTATTAAGGTTAATAATTGTCAGAGCGTCAATTTAATCGGGTCAATATCGGGTCGGGTCAATGTCGGGTTCGGGTCAATGATTTTCGGGTCGTCAACGGGTTACGGGTCGTCATCGGGTCGGGTTCGGGTTGCAGTATTCTCGGGTCGGGTCGGGTCGGTTTTGCTCGGGTTTCGGGTCGGGTCACTCGGGTCGGGTCAGACTTGCCAGCTCTAGACACGGGTACGCGAGGGAATTAGAAGAGTCGGAGTAACATAGCCTGACAAAAGTCTCCTCAAACAAATACTCCCCCCATTCACTTGAATTCTCTGCAGTTGTTTTTGGACTTGTGTTTTTTAAAAAATGAAAAATACGTGAATGATTTTGCGGGTTATTGCTTACTTAAGGTGGAACTATTTGACTCGAACATTCCAAAAAGGAATATGTAGTGAATCCAAATGAATGGAGGGAGCATTTGCTTTGCTTAATCCATTGTTTAGTTGCTAGATGTGAAGTTAGCCTTTTCAACAATCAAGGGTAACATGGATGCCATTCGTGGGACTACATTATTTTCTAATAGTTAGCTTTCATTTCATATCAAAAGAAACGAATGCATCTCACAAAAAAAAAAGCGCTCTAAGAAAGTATGAAAAAACCAGAGAAAACCCCCACTAGACCAGATTTTCTGTAAATGATTCTTGCATTTTAGCACAACTTCTAAGGGATCACTTGGGATGGAGGTAACTATTTCGGGAGCAATAGAGCTTAAGAAAAGAAGATATAGTTGGAGATTGGTGGTTACTGGTCGTTGTGCTTGGTGGAGTGAGGAGCGAGGAGTGAGGAGTGAGGAGTGAGGAAGGACTATTTACTGTATATTAGAAACAAAAAAATAAAATAAAAACTATTTACTGTATATTAGAAAGAAACAACTACTTTTGATATCTAAAATCATTTCACTTTCTACTTGTCTTATTGGCTCCAGGTCCGTTCTACAGGAACTGTTGATCAAGTTACACGACAACCCATCAAGGGGAGAAAGCGTGGCGGAGGTATTCGTTTCGGTGAAATGGAAAGAGACGCAATGCTCGCCCACGGGGCAGCCTATTTATTGCACGACAGGCTCCATAAGAGCTCGGATTATCACATCGCAGATGTTTGTTGTCTTTGTGGAAGCGTTCTTTCGACCACAATGGTCGAACCACACAAGCTAGCTGTCCAAAAGATTGGTGGGCTGCCCCCTGCCCGGGCTCCTAAGAAGGTCTTCTGCCATTCATGCCAAACTAGTAAAGGAATGGAAACAGTCGCTATGCCCTATGTATTCAGGTATTTAGCTGCTGAGCTGGCTGCTATGAACATCAAAATGTTTCTTGAGCTAAGCGATCCAGCCGGAGCCTAAGCTGAAGTCTCGGGTTGTACATAAAAGTTTTCACAGGATGTAGAGGGTGAGTGGAACCTTACGGCATAGCATAAATAAGAAGACTAACAGTCTATAGAAGTTGATGGAGTTCAGAGCATGGTAATTTTTGTTTGGATGGTTAATTAGTAACCTAAGTTTTTAGTTTAACTTAAACAAGTAATCGTCAAGATGTTTCAGAATTTCAGAGCCTGCTGTTGATTTCTTGTTTCTGATGGCTTATCATCAACACATGCGTTCTCTTTGTAATTTAAAGAAAGGCCAGCCCATTTCTATATGAATTATGTATCGGATTTGATTTAGTTGAGTGTTTTGGAAGAAGGTAATCCGCCTATATTTATTTATCCGAGTTAATGTTCATTTTTGAATCATTATCACCTAGCTGGTTTTTGTATTTCAATCATTACGTGTACTCTGCCAAATAAGCTTGATAAATGTCGGTGTATGATTTAGCTTGCTACTATCGTGTATGCTGCCTTCCAGGTTAGCTGTAGCTGTGTTGCTGTTGCTTATAACGTTGACAATCCATCGTGTATGGTGTCCTCCGAATTCGCAAGAGTTTGATGTATTGTATGAATCGATAATTTTGCAAATTGAGGTTAGACTCTGCAGAAGAATAAGTCTTTATTATTAGTTGCTACTTCCTGTTTGGCATTTGCTACCACTCAATGAATCCGTGTAACAGGTTGCTGCATCTTGGCAGATCTGTGGGTAGGAATGGGTATCCCTTTAGATAAATAAATAAAGTAAACGAAGAAACCACAAGCAGAATGTATATATATGACTTCTCTCACAAGTAGAATATCGATCGGTATATAAAGTGTCTATGTATGTGCGTTTTATATAAAATCGGCCCGTATTACTTTTTTGGTCTGGCTTCATCTCTGTTTATGAATTTTAATACTCATACCAAGCAATTAATAATTTCTAAATTTAAATTCATTACTTAATTATACAAGAGCATTTTATATCAACGTAGTTAGATAAATTAAATTGGGATACGAAAAATTAAGGTTTATGAAAATTTAGATTGATGAGGACTGGGGTGACAAGGGAGAGGGCTAATGGTGGCTTCAGTTGATCAGACGTGCACCGGATCTGGTGGTCATGTCGTGCGAGGGCCGGGGGTTGAGGGAGGCATGTTTGGTAGTGGTCGTGGTAGCATGACCTTATCAAAAAGTGTAGTGTTATTTAATATTTCCTTTTAACGATCAGTTGGTGAGGGAGTCGAACCTGTGACCTATTGTGCACAATAGCTTCGTCTTAACCATTAGATTAAGACATTTCCGGTAATTAACCATCAGTTGGTGAGGAAAGCTATTGATCGGCTAGGTAGCACCAAAACGAACACGGACACACGTGATACGACATCTCGTGAAATTTAGGACACGAGATAGGTGATTTAAATTTAATAAAATATTCTCCATATTTTTATAGTTATAAATAACGTACGATTTTATTTTTGTATTAGTATTTGATATTAAATGTAAATAATTGAAAGTAAAATTTGACTTTGATTCTTTGACTATAATTCATTCTTATTTCCCGTCCAAACTCTCTTATAATCAATCACTTTTGACTACTCATTCCTAGTTTATGGGTATGTGATACAGTGTCGGGACAGTTAATTAGGAGAGGTGTCCGTGACTCCGTTAGTTGATCGGCTGAAAAGAAAACCCCCTGCAAAGCGCCAAACCCTACACAATTTGATCCTGAAAATACATCCTGCTTAATTAATTCGCGTGTAATAGGAGAAGGACACATTCATTTGGTGTTAAACATTAATGGCGTCTCTCTCAGTTGACGCTCCTGTTTCCGATGATGATTCTCCATCCTCGTAACTTCCTTCGTTTTTCAATCTCTTTCATCCCTATATTACGAATCGCCTGTTTTTAGGGTTTACATTGTTTTATTCGTGAATTTTCAGGCCAAATGATGTATATAAGGATCCAGATGATGGACGCCAACGGTTTTTGCTTGAATTGGAGTTTGTTCAGTGTCTTGCTAATCCTACTTACATCCACTGTATGTAGTAATGCAAAATACTTGACATTTTGGAATAATTAGTAACAGAAATAGTGTGATTGCAACTCGTATCTTTGTTCAGATTTGGCACAAAATCGATACTTTGAAGACGAAGCATTCATCGGTTATTTGAAATACCTTCAGTATTGGCAGCGCCCTGAGTATACCAAATTTATAATGTCCCTATACTTTTTACTTCTCTAAATCGACTAATCGCTTTCTATTTTATTTAGGTAGCTTATGTTACTCTCTTTGACTTGATTTAGGTATCCCCATTGTCTCTACTTCCTCGAGCTTTTACAAAATCCTAACTTTCGCAATTCAATGGCTCATCCTGGGAGCAAGGTTCACCTTTATCTATACTCCTTTCCATTTTGTTATGTTTTCGTTAATTTTTCCATTTGGTATGGAAGTGATCATTGTTTCTTTTGTTACTCAATTTGCCTCCTGGAAGTTATTTTGGCATGGAAGGGGAGGAGTTGCGAAATTCTTGTCAGCGTACTTCTAATTAATCATTTAATTGTATACAAATGTGTCTTTGGGGCTATACTATAATTGTACTGTCTGTACATGACTAATATGTTAAGTGGATCATAACATGATATAAAATGTCTGTGGGCTGTGTATGTAACACGGTCGTTAAGTGGAAGAGGCTCAAGGTAGCAGGGTAACGTATTAATGTACCCCATGTCATTCTTTTGGTGGGAATGCCACGAGTTAAATTTGATACTCCAACTTTGATAAGTGTTTAATGTCAAAGCAAAGCTTGTCCATTTTGATTAGGACATTTGGTACATCACTTTTCTCCAATTTAAATCCTTGGAAACTTACGTTATGATAATTTAGAAGTAAAGCGTTGGCTTCTTTCTTCCTAGTAGCATGTATTGTCCTTGGCTAGTTGAATTTTCAATTTCTATGCCGTTACCCTTCAACTTGGGGAAGCGATACCATTACTAGTTTTTCTTTTGCTGTTTTATTGTGATCCGGGTTAATGGATTCACTTAACCTCCAACGTATGGCAAATCTGTTCGAGCGTATTCTATCGTGACGCTTGCTTATGGCGAATCTGTTCGAGCGTGTTCTATCATGCTTGCTTAGAACTATGTATCAGACACTCTGTTAAGAACGAATCGTATATTATATGTGGCGTCGTAACCTTGGCTGTGACATGCTACCAATTGTTGCGTATGTGTATATCTTGGATGCCGGCGCTGCGTTTTCCCTTAATCCTTTGGATTCTTTTTTTTCTTCGTGAAGATGTTTGTCTTGGTTCTTATTACTCCTTTGTAAGATTAATTGTACACAAACCTAGTCCTTTACCTTTTAGAAATGCATATTTTCTAACATGAGAAATTATTTGATTTTTGAATGATGTGCTATTAATTTCTGAATAATTCCTTGTGTGTACAAAGTTCTCATACATGATCCATACACTCCAAAAATCTGTCAGGAACTGGCACACAGACAACAATTCTATTTCTGGAAGAATTACAGGAACAATAGGCTGAAGCACATTTTACCAAGAACCCTTCCGGAACCTCCTCCTGCTTCCCAAGCTTCTATTACTGCTCCACCAGCTCTTCCTCCTGCTCCTCCCACATCTGCTCCTTCCCCTGCCCTATCCGCAGTGCAGTATACAATGCCTCCTGGATCTAGTGTTGGGAAGAATGACATGAAGAGTAGTGGAATAGATCGGAGAAAGAGAAAGTAAGTTGCTCAGTCTTCAGTGAGCTAGGTATGCACATTTGTTTTTGCTTTACCAATCTCATATTTACACAAGGGGTGTGTGTTCAGGAAAGATGGTTGAGCTTTTGTACCTCATTGGTAGAGATGATTAATTTATCTTCTTTTCAATGGAGTTGGAGATGATGCTTGTACTTCATAAGGTAAATTGGTTATATTTGTTGTTTTACTTTGTTATTGCATAAAGTCATTCTATTATTTATCTATTATTTATAGTTCCTGTCTTACATAATTTCAGCAAAATAATACCTATAAATGTAGTTAATGGTTAGAGCATGGTTACTAAGAGGTTTAAATAGTTTCTATTATGGGGAGGGCATTTATCCTGGTTCTCCAATAAAGATCTTTCCTTGGGAACCCATTTTTGCGGAGACCTTATTTTCGCTGGGGGGACAATACTTTGTTTTTAAAAAGCATGCCTTGGTCTTAAGGTGCCACTAGGCCCAGCAGATTGCATCGTAGGTGCCTTAGAGCTCTTATGTTCTAAAGGCTCTTTGAGGCACACACCTTAACCTTATTCCCAAAGATTAAAAAGGCACGCGCTAAAAAGGCGTGGTTTTTAGCTTATGAGGTGCAAAAGGCCGAGTGTTGCAGTAATTAGCCTTGTGAGTTGACCTTAATTTCTCACCGCGTGTTCCTTTAAATTTAAAATTTCTCACTTGCTTTTCCACAAACTAGGGATAGATCTACTTTAGTTGAGGGGTAGATCATCAACAAAATAATTTCACCTTTTTCTCTTCTCGACACGTCATTCCCTATTGGGCTATCAAACATTTTACCTCCAAGATC
The DNA here is from genome assembly GCA_022085475.1 of Heliosperma pusillum. Lineage (NCBI taxonomy): Eukaryota > Viridiplantae > Streptophyta > Magnoliopsida > Caryophyllales > Caryophyllaceae > Heliosperma > Heliosperma pusillum. Next base: position 27,127 of record JAIUZE010023330.1, read on the forward strand.
ACTTCCCATTATATATCTCCTGACGTCATATTTTCTATGCATATATGCTCTTACATATTCGTTTTGAAAGTTAGGGACTCTTCAACATTCATAGGTACTAATTAATTACTAAACGCAACAAACAATGGAATTTGGCTACTAAGAAAATGAAACAAATAAATCATAGTTCTCTAATCTTTCCACTACCTCCGACCCAGAAATACTCCAAAAACGAATATTGTAAAATTTTAAGGAGTATGAAAGCAAACACTAAGAACCACACATTATGATGCAGCCATGCAGGTGGGCCAAATGGGGGTAAATGTGTGGCTGAGATGAAATGCAAGTGGGATATTGGAAAGTAATTCAGAGACAGCCAAATAGTGAAAATTGGAAGGTATTTTAAGGGTCGGAGGGAGTATAGTTTTGATATCCATGACATTAATACTTTCTATTTTGAAACGGACATTATATTCAAACTTACATTGTAGTTTGTCGTGGTGGCCTTAATCCGATCATTGCACCATAAATGTGATTCATGTTGGCCATAGTTTTATATATAGTCCGTGACACCGACACCAATATGCGATAGAGTTTTAAAGGTTTTGAAGTTTACTGCCACCACGTATAACTTTTAAGACAATACTGACCGCATTTAGCGTTATTAGTTACGGCTTTTTAAGGCAATATTGACTGCACTAGCGTGATTAGGCCGCGACAAGCAATATCGCAACCGTGAACGAGAACTGAGATTTAATAGTATGGTGTTGCATCAGTCTCGCAGTTCTGTCACCATAACTTTTAAATGCTTTACAATTTTTCAGGAGAAAAAGGAGTACTCTCTTCATCATACTACATATCTTTGCCCTACATGTGTCCTTACTCTAATTATGTGAGAATAATAATGGATGAGAATAAGAAATGTTTGAAGTGTTTAAAAAGCCGGTCCATGTTTTTTATGTGGGAGGCAGTGAGAAGTGGTGTTATGTTTGATTGAGGGATTGCATTGTCTCATTTGTTCGGAGAACTCTAATTTGATAAGTTTAATGATGTGCTTGGCTAGAGTCTAAACCTATGTTACTCCTACACTTCACTAAGCCGCCGTATCGCGTATCCGATATGTATCGTGTCTGATCTGTCCCAACACTTTGACACTTCATTTAGACCAAAAAATTGAAAACTTCGCACAAAATAGCCGTCTCCGATACTCCGACACCGTGTTGTGCAGTCAAGTCAGTGTAACTTCGCACAAAATAGCCGTCTAGATACTGAAACTATTGAAGGTTAGTCACTCCATTTAAGATTCTAGCAATTTCTCCAGTTTATGGCACAATCAACGTAGGAGTGAAGCAGAATGACGCATTTTTTGAGAAAATAAAGTAGAATGACTCACTAAATTGGTTGTGCATCTTTATACTTGCAATTTCATCAATTTTCATAATGAGTCACGTGGAATAGCCTCACAACAAAAAATTCAGGGTTTTGTACATTCGACAGTTCGACCCCCTCTTACTCTACCATTTGTGGGATCGCTTAAGGTGCTGGGTGTTAATTTTGTTGTGAAAGTGGGGACGTCAGGAACACATACTGTATTTCCAAAACATATTTTGTTTCTTTGAAATGGAAAGAATGATGGAGAAGAGGGAAGATATGTACACTATCATATGGGAACACTACAAGCCTATATGCATAGGTGAAATTTTAGGAGAACAGGCAAATCATGGATTATTCATGTTACGACTTCAGATAATGAGTCAAACATGGAGGCACAGTTTTTTAACCCTTGCTTCTTTCATAGAATGCACGGTTGCCTTACTTTGCCAAACGATGGAAAAATAATGATAAAATATTCAGTTACGTAGAAATGAAGTGTCAAATCGTTTTGCTATGTTAGTTAAGGACTTAAGGGCCTGGTTTGTTCATAGTAACTTTTTGCTTGCGAGGAATGCATTACTTACGACCCTTTTGCTTATGGGCTCGGCTAAAACTTGGAAGCCGACTTTTTTCCACTTGGTGAAAGAAGTGGTTATTTCTGTTAGAGGCGCTCCTTAGATTTAAATACCCAAGTAGCTTTATCGAAATTAATGTGTGACTGACTAAGTGATATGAACTCTCTTATCTTAAACAATTGTTAAGAGAGTCGATTCGAAAGAAAGAAATCTAACCTGTGAAGAGCTTGTCAATTATACTGCCTTGAAACCATGAAGACATAATGATTGTCCATAGGGAGCACTTATTCTAAAGATACGAGAGCAGTTTCACAGTATGATTTCATCCCGTAAAATTTTCATCACTGCTTCATAATTATACTTTATTTCTTTCTTCTGCTGGTAAATGGTATACTCACTCTCATCGTTATTAGTTTTGTGCAGTGACTATCAAAACTCAAGAATGGAACTCTTGTCATGGTCCGAGAGTGGCAATATCTATCAGTTTGTCAAATTGATTCCCGACTGTATTTCTAAACAAGCTGATGACTGATGAGTTTGATGATCTATCTAACTGGTGATTGAGCTGGTGTGGAATTATAATCTGAAAGCTGTAGCAATTCTAGGATTCTAGGAGAATTCGCGTTTGTTATTTCAGGCACTCTTTTGTGGACTGTTTGCCGACTGTTTTGTCTGTTTGGCCATCATTTTCAAATCAGAAATTGGCCCCAATGCACCGTTCGGAAAACACAATATTTGGACTTGGATTTCTGTGAAAAATCCGTCCTCTTATTTTGATTAACACCTTCAAACGGGTTATATTAAAATGAGTAAATTAATGATGATTCCCTTATAAGATTCACTTTTCTAAACTTACTCCCTAAGTTGCTTTCCTAAAATCTCCCTTAAAAATGCATTTTTGTCAAAAATTGTTTCAAAACTCCAATTTAAGTCTCTTATTTCGTCTGTTTTTTTAACTCTCCCTCCATTTTTCTACAATTCTACATAGTTTTACCTTTCAAAGCATAAGTCTACTAATGCACAAACGAAATAAGTTCAAAAATATACAAAATAAGCGACTTAAATTAGAGTTTTGAAACAATTTTTGATAAAAGTGTATTTTTAAGGGAGTAATTTTAGCAAAACAACTTATAAGTGAATAATTTTAGAAAATTGAGTGTTATAAGGGAGTAATTATTAATTTAATTGACCGTGTTCTTTCAATCAGCGGTACCATCCTCGTTGAATTATGGAGATATGTGATGACTACTGATATCTTTTACATTAGCATTAATGGATGAGTACAACAAATACAGTAGGTCTTGCTTGCGACGGATCGGATCTTGCGACGGTTATTTTGTGAGAGGAAATGGGTAGAGGGGACAAGGTGGGCACCCCCCATGTGCTTCTCCACTCACCCTTGATGGGTATTTTGTGAGAGAATATGGTATCCGTCTTAAGCTTGCGACGGATAGTGTCCGTCACAAATGAGAATTTGTGCAACAAATATGAAAGGTTAACAAGGATGAAAAATTGAAGCATGTGAAATTATTGTTATATAAGCGAAGAAAGTTTAAACTAGACTATTCTTTAAAACGTGTGTACTTTTTGTGATAAACTAATTGAATATAATAGCAAGTGTTCTTTTATACACTTTCTCCCTTCAACTTCACTCTACCACTTTCATTTTTGTAGACTATTCACAAGTGATCATATAATTGCAATTTTCTCTCAATATATAAGTAAAAAATATATTCATGTGTGATCTTGTTTGATTCGTCTTTACGAGTACATTATTAATATCTAAATTTTATAATTTTTGCAAACACGTAGCTAACGATATTTACCGAGTAAAACACGTCTCGGCAAATGTGAAAAAGTTTTTTGATAGAGTGGAATTGAAGGGAGGATGTATAAGTTTCTCGTTTCCATAGGTATCTATAGCGTACCTTTTTAGAAATTTATTAAATCCTTTCCTATGCACATTCATCTATTATGCATCATTTATTGTATAAAATTAAGGAAAATTTAACAGAAATAATCCAACTAAACCTAACCTTAACCCTTATCTTCTCATTATAATTAATCCATATTTTATAGATCATAGAAAACACGAGTGCCAAAATCTTCATGAGCATACATTAGCACAACGTAATTGCAGCAGGAGCTCACCCAAGGGGCCTTGATGATCAAGCCACAAGCATAACCCCAAGACCCCCTCAGATGGAAGCTCGAGTTACAAGATCCAAACACCAAGCCATGACAAACCAAGATCAAGCCAGGCCAAGCCACACCAGTGAGGAAGACAGTTCATGGCTCAGCAAGCCATGTCAAACCCCAACACAACTCACATTACCCACACAAGACAGAAACAGAGCCATTCAGGACCAGGCAGACCAATCAGCAAACCCTGCACCTAGGAGGTACACCAGGGCATCCCAACCACCCCCACCATGGCCTACCATCAAGCCAACCCCCTAAACTACAAGTTTGTCCACGATAACCCCTTTTGAAGTCTAGCAAAAATTCAAGTAACAAGCACCCCAAGCTAGAGTCAGTGAACATTAAAGCAGGGAAAGTACAAGTTCAGATTGTGGCTTTCCTTTTTGTTTAAGTCAACTTGTCCTCATCCAAGGCAGGTTTATCAAAGTCCTAATTAGATTAGGGAGTCCCAAGGAGCAACAAGACACCCAGGAAAGGCAGCAAGACAACCAGAGCAACAGATTTCCATTTCAGGAAAACTCCAAAACTGCTTTATTTGCTTTTTGTTCAGTCTGTTTTTGTGTCTTATGTCTGTACTTTATAGTTGTTGAGCTCGTCCTATTATGAGACTCTTAATTAGTGTCTGTTGTAGTAGTTTAGATCCTAAGTTGGCCCTTGGATGATATGTACATCCAATGGTTCACAAAGTATCAGCCTCCCTATATAAGGAGGTCTTTGTATGTTGTTTCAAGCAGACTTTATGAATGAATTAAATTTGAGAAATCCCTCAAATCTTCCAAACTTGTGCTAAGAGCTGTAGTTTGAGTCAAGCCTGATACATCTTCAAGGTGTCTGATCAGTGTCTTGCTTTGTGAGTCAAGTTAAATCTGTGCCTTGCTGTGATTAGCTTGCTTGCTGTTTGAGTCTAGTCTAGGGTGTTTGTGCTTTGCTGTAACACTTTAAACCTGTCACAAAACTAGTCTTTGAGTCCCTTCTCTTGTGCCTTGTTGTAGGGGAGTTTCTCTAAGTCATATCCTTGAGTTTTCAGTTGAGACAAGTCACCCTCTCTAAAACAACATCCATTTCTGTTTGAAATTATCTCAGTTTGAGTAAGCCTAGTCAAGCATTCATTAAACTTGTAAACCTTAGTAGTTTACACTCCAAATTGGCTATCAGAGCTTTGGTTGAGAGTCTTAGTGAGTTCATTTTCCCTAAACTACATTTAAAAACACAAAAATAGCCCAATGAGTGAAGAGAGACTGGCAGGAGTAGAAGCAAAGATGGAGGACCTGGCTGGGATTGTAACCACCCTAACCAGAGCCCTGGATCAGGTAATAGGCAACCAGTTGTTTGCTGGAGGAAGAGGCAGATGACGTGGAAGAGGCCAAGGAGGAGGTAGAGGAAGGTCACCTGATGATGAAGAGTATACAGACTCAGATGACTCAACAAGGAGCAGGGCTTCCATTCACAGGCACATAGACAAGCATCTTAAGGTAGACATCCTTGAGTATTCTGGTAGTCTTAATCCTGATGATTTGTTAGAATGGTTAAGAGAAGTAGAAAGGATCTTTGAGTACAAAGGATATAATGATTCTAAGTCTTTTAAAGTAGCCATCCTTAAACTGAAAGGGTATGCTTCTCTTTGGTATGAAACCATGAAAGGGTTAAGGGCTAGGGAAGGGAAAGAACCCATCAAGTCTTGGATTAAACTGAAAAAGAAACTGCTAGACAAGTTTGTTGCTAAGGATTACACCCAGGATCTGTTTATTAAGTTATCTAAGTTGAAACAAGGGGATAAACCTGTTGAATCCTATTTGAGAGAGTTTGAACAGCTTACCTTGCAGTGTGACATAAATGAGAAACCTGAGCAAAGGATTGCTAGGTACTTAGAGGGTCTAGATAAGAGCATTGCTAACAAGGTTAGGATGCAACCTCTGTGGTCATTTGATGATGTTGTCAACTTATCTCTGAGAATTGAAAAGATAGGGAAGACTAAGCCTGTTACACCAAAACATGTTAGGCCTTTTCAAACCAGACCTTATAGTGGGTTGAGAACCATGGATACCCCTAAGACAGCACCCCCACCTACCTTAGACAAGGGAAAGGGCATCATGGGTCAAAAGCCAAGCACTTCATTGACTAAGAACAGAATTAGGTGCTTCCAATGTCAAGGCTATGGACATTTCAGGAAGGATTGCCCTTCTAAGAAGACCTTAACTATAATGGAGGTTGAGACTTGGGAAAAGGAAGGTCTAGTTGAGTATGATAGGGATGAGCCTGAGGTTGAAGAAGTGGTGAGTGAGGAGGAAGAGCCTAATTAGAAGGCAATAGTGGCACTCCCTGACACAGGCCACAGCTTGGTTCTATGGAGGGTAATGCACTCACAACAGATACCTTTGGAGGAGGATCAAAGGTCCCTCATCTTTAGGAGCAGATGTACCATACAAGGAAGGGTTTGTAACCTCATCATAGATGGAGGAAGCTGTACCAATGTGGCCTCAGTTACTATGGTTGACAAGTTGAAGCTAAGTACTCAAGAGCACCCTCACCCCTATAAGTTGAGATGGCTGAGTAAGGGAGCAGAGGTTAAGGTGGACAAGCAATGTATGGTCCCATTCTCCATTGGAAGTGTGTACAAAGATGAAGTTCTGTGTGATGTGGTTCCAATGGATGTCTGTCACTTATTATTAGGAAGACCATGAGAGTTTGATAAAAGCTCCATACACCAAGGAAGAAGCAACACCTACTCCTTCAAGCATGGGAGCAGGAAGGTGACATTAGCCCCTTTGCCACCTCATCAGAAGAGTTATGGGAGTCCTAGTATGGCTGAAGATTTTAGTGGAGTCTTGTTTCTATCTGAATCAGCAATGGTCAAAGAATGTACTGAAGAGCAACCTATATTGATGTTGCTATCCAAGGAAGTTCAGGAAGGGGAGTCTAAGGTAATCCCTGCAGAAGTTAAGCCCCTCATTGATCAGTTCAAGGAAGTGTTCCCAGAGGAACTTCCTGATGGCTTACCCCCTTTAAGAGGAATTGAACACCAGATAGACCTTGTGCTAGGGTCTGTACTACCTAATAGACCAGCCTATAGATGTGATCCTAAGGCTACACAAGAGCTGCAGAAGCAAGTTGGAGAATTGATGAGTAAAGGGTTTGTAAGGGAGTCATTAAGCCCTTGTGCTGTGCCTGCATTGTTGGTTCCTAAGAAGGATGGGACTTGGAGAATGTGCATAGATAGCAGGGCTATCAATAACATCACAGTCAAGTACAGGTTCCCTATACCTAGACTTGATGACATGTTGGATGAGCTGAGTGGTTCAAGGTTCTTTTCTAAGATTGATTTGATGCAAGGTTACCATCAATTGAGGATCAGGGAAGGAGATGAGTGGAAGACAGCCTTCAAAACAAAGCATGGCCTTTATGAGTGGCTTGTCATGTCCTTTGGCCTGTCAAATGCCCCAAGTACCTTCATGAGATTAATGACAGAAGTGCTTAGGCCTTGCCTAGGGCGATTTGTGGTGGTCTACTTTGATGATATTCTCATCTACAGCAAGAGCAAGGATGATCACTTGAGGCACCTTGAGACTGTGTTTGAAATACTTAAGGAGAGTAAGCTCTTTGGGAAGCTTGAGAAATGCACCTTCATGACTGAGGAAGTCAAGTTTCTAGGATATGTGGTGTCTGGTAGAGGCATTTCAGTTGATCTAGATAAGATCATTGCTGTCCAGTCTTGGCCTGTTCCTAGGAATATCACAGAAATAAGAGGATTCCATGGCTTAGCATCCTTCTACAGAAGATTCATTAAGAATTTCAGCACCATTGCAGCACCCCTCACTGAATGCATGAAGAAGGGAGAGTTCACTTGGACTGAGAATGCTTTGCAGGCTTTCAAACACATGAAGAAACTCTTGTGCAGTGCACCTATCCTCAGGTTGCCAGACTTTAACAACCTATTTGAGGTTGAATGTGATGCAAGTGGAGTAGGAATTGGAGCTGTCCTTATCCAAGAGAAGAAACCTGTAGCTTATTTCAGTGAGAAGCTAAGTGGAGCTAAGCTGAGCTATTCTACATATGACAAAGAGTTTTATGCTCTTGTCAGAGCTCTGAGGCATTGGAGTCATTACCTGAAGCCCAAGCCTTTTGTCTTACACTCTGATCATGAGGCATTGAAGTACATAGGAGGCCAGCATAAACTCAGTCATAGGCATGCTAAGTGGGTGGAGTTCCTCCAGTCATTCACCTTTTCTAGCAAATACAAAGAGGGCAAACAAAATGTGGTGGCTGATGCATTGTCTAGGAGGTACACTCTGCTATCAACCATGGAGCAAAGGGTTCTTGGCTTTGAGTTCATGAAGGACATGTATCAAGAAGATCCAGACTTTGTAGAAGATTGGTTAGCACAAAAAGAGGGTACAAAGACCATTGATTCACCCTACACTCTACAAAATGGATTCTTGTTCAAGGGAAACAAGCTCTGTGTTCCTAGAGGGTCTTATAGGAGTCTATTGATCAAGGAAGTGCATGGAAGTGGCCTTGGAGGACACTTTGGGGTTTGGAAAACTGTGGACATACTGCAGGATCACTTCTACTGGCCTAAGATGATGGGAGAAGTCCAAATAGTGCTCAGAAGGTGTAAAGTTTGTCAAAAGGCCAAGAGTTCATTTCAAGCAGGGCCTTACACCCCCCCTACCTGTCCCATGTAGGCCTTGGGAAGATGTAAGCATGGATTTCATAGTAGCATTGCCTAGGACAACAAGAGGGAAAGATTCTATCATGGTGGTTGTGGATAGGTTCAGCAAGATGGCACATTTCATTGCTTGTAAGAAAACTGAGGATGTTGTGAGTGTAGCAGAGCTATACCTTGATAAGGTGGTGAGGTTACATGGAGTTCCAAGAACTATTGTATCTGACAGAGACACAAAGTTTATGAGTCATTTCTGGAGAACATTGTGGAAGCTGCTTAACACTAGGTTGTTGTTTAGTACCTCCCATCATCCTCAAACAGATGGCCAAACTGAGGAGACCAACAAGACCTTGGGAAGGATCTTGAGGTGTATAGTTAGCAAATCTCTCAAGGATTGGGACTTGAAGCTGGCTCAAGCAGAGTTCTCTTTCAATAGAGCTCCATCAGCAGCCACAGGCCACTCCCCCTTTGAAGTGGTCTATGGTACTAACCCCTTAATGCCTTTGAATTTGTCTAATGTGTGCAGGTCAGAGATCCACTATGATGCCAAGAAAAGGGTGGAACAAATGCTAAAACTCCATGAGTCAGTCAGAAAACAAATTGAGAAAACCAATGATCTATACAAGAAGAATGCCAATGTGCCTAAGGCCAAGAAAGACTTTGCACCAGGAGACTTGATGATCGGTTTGTCGTCAAAACAAGCATCAAAAATAACCCAATAAAAGTAGTATAAAGGGGTCGAAATCCACGAGGATGGGGGAGGTCAACTACTAGTTCGATTGAATCCTATTCTAGCCTAAAATATGACGGATTGGAAAGTTAA
>JAIUZE010023331.1:0-22247 GCA_022085475.1 Heliosperma pusillum
GTTTGTGTGAGCAAATCAATCTTGGCATTGGTATCCGCATTTGAAAAGTTCTCACTTGGGTATTTAGAACTCCTCCTCAAGCTATTTCCTCTAGTTCCATAGCTAGATTCCGACTCAACCATTTTTTTAATCAATGTCGCCCCTTGTTGGTCATTCAAATGATCGAAACTTCCTCCCGCGGAATAAATCACCATAGCCTTGGTTTGAGGGAGAAGAGTTTGATAGAATGTTTGAGTGACATACCAAACCGCAATGCCATGATGAGGGCAACGGGCAAGTAAATCAATGAATCGATCTCATGCCTCTCCCAAGGATTCTCCATCCTCTTGTTGGAAGGTTGTTATCTCATTTCTTAGCATTGCCGTTTTGGAGGCGGGGTAGTACTTGCTTAGAAACTCCTTAGCTAAGGCATCCCAAGTAGTAAAAGTGTTTGGAGCATGGTTGTTCAACCACCTCTCCGCCCGGTCTTTAAGAGAAAATGGGAACAACATTAGACAAAGGGTTTCCTCGGGCACACCATTCCTCTTCATGATTTCCACTCTACTTTTGAATTTCCGCAAGTGGGCATGAGCATCCTCATCGGGAAGGCCTCCAAAGCTATCCCGCTCAATCGAACTCATTTGAGCCGGGTGTATCTCAAAGTTATTTGGGGCCAAGACACCGAAATTGATAGGAGATTGGGTATCATCATGATTGGGTCGGTTACGGTCACGTAAAGTAGTCATTTGTGGTTGATTTTGTTGTTGAGGTGTTGTAGGTGGTGAAATTGGTGGGGTGTTTTGTATTGTATTGTAGAAGGGGTTTTCGAATATGGGTTCAATGGTGCCATTTTGTGGGTGATCGGTTGTTGGAGTGGATGTAGAAGCGGTAGAAATATTGACTTGTTGACGGCTAACCGTTCTTGAATTCCTAACCCGAGCAAGTGTATTAGCCCGGAGAGTCCTAAACAACCTTTCGGGCTCCGGATGGCTCAAAAACAATCCTTCACCCCTAGGCATGCACTCAAAACAACTCAAGAACAAGTTAGACTTCTAGTGTGTTTTTGGGCACACTAGGGAAGGACAATAAAGCAAGGCACTCTACAAATAATCTAACAACTAAACACAAACAAAAACAACAATAAGTAACTTGACTAGATCTAAGACACAAAATCAAACTACGAGTTTCCTTACGCCATCCCCGGCAACGGCGCCATTTGATGAGCGATATGTCGCGTACCGCCCAAGCAAAAACAATTTATAAAACTCAACTAATGCGATAGCGGAAGTCGGGGTCGAACCACAAGGATGGAGGGGTCAACTACAAGTTTGAATGAATCCTATTCTAACCTAATAAGAGTTGGGTGAGAAGATCAACTAAGAACAACTAAATGCAAGAAATTGCTAAAATGATATGGTAAAAACAATTAATGGGAAAACTAAGGTGAAGGGTTCACCTTAGGGGGATTAATGGGTTAGTATAGTAATTAGCAAACGGGTAATAAATTCGAGTAGAATTAATTGCTAATGTCTCAACAACTAATAATCTTCAACAAAGCCATCGCATTTGTAACACACTCCTTTTCCGCTATAAATAATATTAATTTTTACTAGTTAAAAAATTAATCTAAAATATTTATAATAATTATAAGCCGTCTTATTTAATTAACTCGATAATTTGCTGTTTTAAAACCTTTCATAATTATGAGGTCACTAGACCACTTTTATTATATTTACTAAAAAAAAAAAGAGAATGTAATGATTAATTTTTATCGTCTTATTGTTGTATTAAGGAAGTTTGTAATTGATTTATATTAGATAGCCTTATTTTATTATGGTGCTAGACCGTCTTGAGACGGAACTTAATTGCTAAGCTACTTCCTAAAAACCCTAACCGATATAGACCAAGTCAATAAATGAGCTTAGCTTAGCAATAAATGAGCTTAGCTTTCGAGGTTGACGATTCTATTGAAGATTAAACGCTAAAAGGTAACATAGACGACTGTCCTCAGTATTACGTCGCGGTTTTTGCTGTCTTGTATGCTAAATTGGGTCGATAATTACAGTGATTCATGTATCTGTCGTGGATTGTTAAATGCTATAATTTGTGTATGTATGGCGTGATGACATTCCGAGTTCGAGAGTGGTCTACTGATTCGTGAGTAGCAAGTGAGTTTCACTATGTCGCTAATAGTATGTGTGCTCTAATTAGCGTCAAAACAGGGGCAATGGTTATTGGGTAATGGGTTGTATGCAAGGACTTAAATGTGAGTTTTCTTTGTAGTCTACTGATTGTATGGTACTAGGATGAGATGGTAGTGGGGGCCTTGTTTTTTTTAGTTAAATATATTATGTGTTGGTGTTATGAGTGTGCAGGAAGCATTAATAATGTGGTTATAAATTTATCAATCTTGGCCTGATTTCCACCGAGTAATCTTTGTGAATATATCACATAATGATAATGGTTTTGCATTGATTTTTGTATTGTATAACTTGAATCGATAATTTGATTATAATTGCAACCCTTAAATTTTTGGTGCATATTAATTACTTAATTGACTCGAGTATTTATGAACCGTCTTAATTTATCTGCTTCACAGTATTCTAGTATTCGGGGTACTGGCCGGTCTAGACTGTTGGAGTCATCTTATTAGCCCGAGTGTAGCAAGCTAATTTGGATATCTATGGGTCATCAGTCCGAGTGTAGCAAGCTGGTGATAGTCGAATCGGGATAGCTATCCCAAGAGTGTGGCCATACTTAGACTAGGACCGTATATTTATCGTTGTCCTACCATAGTGATAGGGTAACAGTGATAGGTTGCCTTGACGTTTCATCATACAAATGGTATCAGAGCAACCCTGCGACCGTGTGGTGATGGAGGCAGTTGTTATACGCTCCTGGAGGCAGTTGTTATACGCTCCATTGTGATCACCCACCTAGCGGGGGAGGATTCTGGGTTAGCGGTTATGCTCCCTGGCGCAACGAGGACGTTGCGTTCTTCAAGTGGGGGCGATTGTAACACCCCACATTTGTTGAAGAGGTCCATTGATAAGCTTAAATGACTAGTGCTTAAAGGAATTGTAAGTACTACTCATATCAACAAAGTGCACTTTCTTTTCTTGTTATCCATGTAAAAAGAACTCAAAAGTTAAGCGTACTTGACTGAGAGTAGTCTTAGGATGGGTGACCTCTTGGGAAGGTTCCCGGGATGCACATGAGTGAGGACAAAATGCGCTGGAAAGGACCCGTGTTGATCTGTGGGCCATGTACACAGCCTGGCGAGCTATCGTGAGTAACCGCTCCCGACCCAAGGTCACCTTGGGTCGGGGTGTTACCAACTGTAACAACCGCGGTAAAACAAGAGTACAAATTAAGTTCAAGGTGGCGGAAACACCCTGAAACCGCAGTAGCTACTAAACAAAAACTGAAGTATTCAAATAAAAATACAAGGTTTTCGGGGAATAAATACCCCTAACAAAACGATAATTAATGTCTTAACGAAAATAACTACAGAGTGCGCTAAACAATGCGCTCGCTAGCTCACTCGGAAATTCCCAACTACAAAATAAGCAACCATCATCCACCTGTCAGTCATAAGAATGACAACCACAGTCAGTGGGGAGTAACTCGGACGTCCTCCCAGCCATATTACATCACGATAAAGCAGCCAAGTAAACTTAAGATGAATTAATAATGTACAATAGACACATAAGTTAATAATTTGTTAAATTAGAATATGAACTCATTAATTTACTTATCATCTCAAGGTAAATGAATTAAATATCTCATTAAACATCTATAATGAGTAGTACTTACAATTCCTTTAAGCACTAGTCATTTAAGCTTATCAATGGACCTCTTCAACAAATGTGGGGTGTTACAATCACCCCTACTTGAAGAATGCAATGTCCTCGTTGCGCCAGGGAGCATAACCGCTAACCCAGAATCCTCCCCCGCTAGGTGGGTGATCACAATTGAGCGTATAACAACTGCCTCCATCACCACACGGTCGCAGGGTTGCTCTGATACCATTTGTAACACCCCGACCCAAACCTTGGGTCGGGAGCGGTTACTCACGATAGCTCGCCAGGCTGTGTACATGGCCCACAGATCAACACGGGTCCTTTCCAGCGCATTTTGTCCTCACTCATGTGCATCCCGGGAACCTTCCCAGGAGGTCACCCATCCTAAGACTACTCTCAGTCAAACACGCTTAACTTTTGAGTTCTTTTTACATGGATAACCAGAAAAGAAAGTGCACTTTGTTGATATGAGTAGTACTTACAATTCCTTTAAGCACTAGTCATTTAAGCTTATCAATGGACCTCTTCAACAAATGTGGGGTGTTACAGCATTTGTCTCAAATCACTCATATAAACACTAGTCTAATCATCTCTACCACCGTCGCTTAAGAGATAATCAAACGATACTTGATAAAGTGGGCAACTTTCGTTTACACATTTCATCAAACACCTAGTGTGCATATGGGTAATACCCAAATTATTACCACAAGTCTACTAATTACCCAACTAATTATCTAACATAATTCTCCCTTAGGCTCCCCCTAAACCCTAGAGGGAAACTACTCACTCATGCTAAAGGAAATCAAACAACTAAGCAATAGGAATGGGGAGATGAACATCATGCTAAGGAAATGAATAATTATAACACTCAAATGATAAACAATCAACTAGAAATGAAAATAAATTGCATAAATAACAAAAAGATGAGAAATTTATACCAACAAAGCTTGTATTAATGAATAGGTAGAATGTCTTCACCCAAAATCTTCAATACAAACCCAAAACTATGATAGTTCTACTAAGAAAGACTAGATCTACTAACTTGAATTGAGAAATTAAACTTAATTAGGGAATGATTAGGAGAGTAATTAGTGAGTATTAGAGATTACAAACTATCTATGGTTTTGTGCTAAGAGATAATGCCAAAAGCTGCTTACAAAAATTAGGGGGAGGGTATATATAGGTATCTCGAAATTAAGGAAGAAAATAGAAGAGGGTTCGAAAATGCGGAATTGTGTTCCTGGCCAGTCGACCGGCCGCCGGCCCTCTGACCGGCCTGGAGCACATCAGTAGTCTCCATCTTATCGTCTTCAAAAATTCTTCTAAGTATGAAAAAGGGGTCCCGGCAGGGTGCCTGGCCGCCGGCCACCGACCGGCATGGAGCACTATGATAATCTCGTATGCTTACTGATGTAGCGCGAGCCGGGTGGTGGGCCGGCCGCCGGTCGACCGGCCGGCGCTACCTGGCTAATTTTCTTCCTCCTTTCTTTTCCCTTCCTTTGTGAGTGTGCGGTCTAAGAAGGGTGGCCAGCCGCCGGTGGGTAGGCCGGCCTGCGCCACCTGAGTCTTGCTTTCCTCATTTCTTCATCTCATCTCCGAATCCCGACTCATGCAAGGCCTTTATGTTCTGATTTCTTCATTTCCGCCTTAATTCCTGCAAATTGAGGTCGATATTCATAGCACGGGAAATCGGAAAGCAAAATGCAATTAAAGGCACGCATATCCGTGTAAACGGACCAAAATGGGGACGAAAATGAGAGGAAAAATATGACTAATTAAATGCTTATCACCATGTCTTGATTTTTATAGGAACGACTTTCCTACTATTTTGATTCATTGTGGCTCTCGGAGTTAAATGTCGAAGGCTTTTGTCTAAACGAGGAAGTGTTGGTAGCATTAGCTTCTCTCGGAAAGAAAGTCAAACATACAAAGACTCAAAATGAGAGTTCCACAATCCCTAACCTAAACTTCTATGCTATAGGGGTCAATGAAAGTCAAAGTCAAGCATTCAATGAAACTCTCAAAGACGGAGATCACATCCACTATCGGGATTTTAGCACTGGGATGCGTGATCGATATATTTTCGTGAGGAATGTGAAAGGGCGCCTAGAAATGTGCATCCCCGACTAAGGACACCTAAATCCGATCGGGGTCGTGTAATTATACTTGCATGTCGATTCCTTTGCTTGATCTTTATTGCTATATTGATGGGGATTTAATTCCAGACGTCTCTACGTAGTTATAAAAGGAGGAGTTCAAAGCTTGATTTTCATATCATCTCAACACATCGCAAAGCAAAAACTCAAAAAACAATAGTTTAGTTCTTAAGTTTTGTTTAGCGTAGTAGAGGTTATTGTTCTAGTTTATAGTAGGAGTTCTACAAAAAACAATAGTCTAACTTTAACATAATTTTCTCCATGTGTATATGTTTTTTGTCCAAATCATAACTTTTTAAAACCCTTTTTTGCAAAAAAAATGCAAATAGGTAATTTTAAGTATAATTTTCAAAACATTTGACTTTATATAATTGAGATTATTCTATATGACTGAGGTAAATATTTGAAAAGGTAAATGACTAGTTGGGATTGAATCGAGGGTGTAATGTTTACAAAGATATATGTAAATAATAATCATTGACTCTTCTTATCTATCCACCTTACTAAAATGTCCCCCATGATATGTTACTATTCATAACTCCGCAACATTTGCTTCCCTTTCCTAGCTTATATTTGCGGGCTTTTACTAATTAGATCAACTATTTAACTAAAGGAAATGGTGTTGTGCATGTGCTCTTGATTAATTATGATTATACATAGTTGTATGAAACATCTCAACCAAAACCCGCCCCTTCACCCAAATGCCCATTAGGCTTGAAGAGTGGTTAGTGGAGTGGTTAGTGCACATCCCCATATATCATGTGCGGGTTTTTTCCACTTGGTGAGTTTGTGAGATATTGGGGGCTGCTAGGGTTTGAACACGTGACCTTCGGTCACTCTGGCTCTGATACCATGATAGATGAACCATCTCAACCAAAACCACGATATTAAGGTTTTGGTTGAGGCCCATATATTATAGTTATATTCTATTACATCTGTCTTATTTTTAATGTTTTCCCCCTTTGTTAGGGTGCACAAGCATGCTTTCGTAGTTGATCTTTACAAGAAGGGTACTTTTGCTCTCACTTTTCCACAAATTTCTTACGGCAGTACGCTTAATTACTAACCTAACCTAACCTAAACTGTAATTTTTGTATTTGAGGATAGTGTGGAGAGATTGGTACTACTGTCGCACTGGGCTTCAATTGAAAAAACTATACACGAGAGAATATATCGAATGACAATGACGAGGTGATCACATCATCTTTTGTTGCCGAGTTTTTTACTTCTTTTTTTTGCTTCATTATTGGTATGTTAAAATTATTTGTTTGTCGCGGACTCTGAATGAGTAGTTTCTTTGTTTAAATTGGACTTTACACATTGAAATTGAATCTTTATTTCAGTGAAATTTAAAGTTTATGTAAGATTAAACTTTATGATTTCGATAATGAGATCAGTCCCAAGAATCAATATAGACTTGAACTAATTCAACCCTAATAAAATAATGGGACGGAATAAAGGACTAACCTTGATCCATGTCTTACAGTTGCACTTAATACAATAATAAGAAATATAGAAGATTGATTATCTTCCTTAACACTTTCCTTTATGTTCCTTTGATGATGGAGAAAGAAACTGTCTTTCACTTTTCTTTTCTTTGTACGTACTCTGTTTCTTTTCAGATAAATATGTTTGATATTATTATCTCTTACAGTATCCCATCATGTAAATATATAATGATGGGCCGTACCTTTTCACAATCAAACTCATTCATACCTTTTCGTGAAAGACGATTTATAATAGGGTAAGGTAAGAGGGAATAATAATTCCCGGACTTTAATTACTTTAATTGAGACCAATCCATCACGGTGTCATCTTTTATATTAAAGCCGTAATATTTAATATGAACGTAACTATTATTTAAACCCGAAACACATAGGCCACTTGAATATTATTAAATATTTTAACATTCTCCCACTTGGCCTTTGTGTTGACTTGATGGTTCAATAACTTTAATGTAAACCTTTATGTTAAGTTCACTAACTTTTATATCCTTCATCGAATTAGAACTAATTGGATCATGGCGGTCACACGTCATTTATTAATCGACATGATTCCTTCCATGTATCACAAATCAATTCCAAATCTAAGACACCTTTAATTTGAGAAGGAAATTAATTCTCACAATTAGTCACATGTAATCTAATAACTGTAATGTATACATATACTATAATGATTAACATGTCTGTTATAACAGAAACAATACTTTAAGTGAATTCTAAATGTCACAACCATTACAAGCACATTAACTTTATAACAACAAGGCCTTTGATACAACACCCATGCGTTCTACATGGCCAATGAACGCCTTGGGTGGTAATCCCTTAGTTAATGGATCTGCTACCATCTTATCCGTTCTTATATGCTCAAATGACACTCTTTGCGTCTGTACCTCCTCCTTGACCGATAAGAACTTTAATTCCATGTGCTTAGCACTCTTGGAGTATTTATCGTTTTTAGAGAAGAAGACGGCTGCAAAATTATCACAATAAATTCTCAGCGGCTTGGCTATACTATCGATGATCCCAAGTCCCGAGATAAATTTTCGCAACCACAATGCATGAACAGTGGCCTCAAAGCATGCCACAAATTCGGCTTCCATAGTAGAAGTAGCAATGACAGACTGCTTCCCACTTTTCCATGATACTGCCCCTTCAGCTAAAAGGAACAAGTAGCCAAATGTTGATTTTCTACTATCAACACATCCGGCATAATCTGAATCTGAATAACCAATCATCTCAAGGTGATCAGATCTTCTATATGTAAGCATGAGCTCCTTAGTGTCTTGTAAGTACCTAAGGATCTTTTTCGCAGCCTTCCAATGGTCCATCCCGGGGTTACTTTGATACCGACCCAACATTCCAACAGCAAAGCTGATATCTGGTCGAGTACATGTCATAGTTCAAACTCCCAACCACAGATGCATAGGGAATTCTCTCCATTTCTTTTCGTTCCATTTCATTACGGGGACATTGCATTTTACTAAATTTGTCCCCTTTCTGTATAGGAACTATCCCTGCAGAGCATTCATTCATTCTATATCTCTCTAAAACTTTCTCAATATAAGCTTTCTGAGACAACCCTAACAATCCTTGTGATCTATCACGGAAAATTTACATTCCGATCACATAGGATGCCTCACCCATATCTTTCATTTCAAAGTTCTTAGATAGATATTTCTTTACATCATGCAACATGCCTAGATCATTCGCAGCAAGCAAAATATCATCAACATATAAGACTAAAATAACAAACTTACTCCCACTGATCTTAATGTAGATACACCGATCGACGGTAATCTCTACGAACCCATATGACGTGATGGTATCATTAAACTTTAAATACCATTGTCTGGAAGCTTGTTTTAGCCCATATATTGACTTTCTCAACCTACACACTTTATCTTCATTGCCCGGGGATGCAAATCCCTCAGGTTGGTCCATATATACTTCTTCCTCAAGCTCACCATTTAGAAAGGCGGTCTTTACATCCACTTGGTGAAGCTCTAGATCATAACGAGCTACCAAAGCCAAAACAATTCTTAAAGAATCTTTCTTTGATACTGGAGAGAAATTTTCTTTGTAGTCAACACCATCCTTCTGAGTGAAACCTTTGGCAACAAGTCGAGCCTTATACCTTTCAATGTTACCTTTAGAGTCCCTTTTGGTCTTATAGACCCATTTCGACCCAACGGACTTAGAACCCTCAGGCAACACTACTAAGTCCCATACTTTGTTGTCATCCATAGATTTCATCTCCTCTTTCATGGCAATTAACCACTTTTCAGAATTATCGCTTTTCATGGCCTTATGGAATGAGACTGGATCCTCATTAATGCTCAAGTCACATTCAACTTCAATGTTATATGTCTCGTAGTCATCACTGATGGCTGATCTTCTTTCTCTTATAGATCGCATTAATTGTTCCTGTGGAACGTTGGCTAATCTTATTTGCCTTACAGATTGCCTTGACTGTTCACATGACATATTATTCTCCCCTTGAATTGTGACTTGATCATCATTTTTATTGTTATTTTGTGGGTCATGCACCTCATTTCGTTGTTGTTCCATTATGTCATTTGATTGTGACACCATAATTGGCACAACAACTTTATGTCCAACTTCAGGGGAAGGAACTTCAACCTGAATTTCTTTAATGTCCACTTTTCGTGGTTCAATGCTCCCACTAGTTTGACCATTCTCAATGAATCTAGCGTTTCCAGTCTCTACTATTCTCGTACTGTGATTAGGGCAGTAAAATGTATACCCCTTTGACTTTTCAGGATAGCCAATGAAATAACCAATGACTGTCCTAGGATCTAGCTTCTTTTCATTTTAGTTATACAACCTTACTTCTGCTAGGCAACCCCAAACTCGAAGATGTCTTAAACTCGGTTTCCTTCCCGTCCAAAGTTCATAAGGAGTCTTAGGAACTGCTTTACTAGGAACCCGATTTAAAACATAGGTCGCAGTCTTTAATGCGTAGATCCATAATGAAGGAGGTAAAGAACAATAACTTAACATGCGCCTAACCATTTCAAGTAAAGTACGGTGCACAAATACCCCTACTTTCAGCAACACCGTTCTGCTGAGGTGTACCGGGCATTGTATACTGTGCACAAATACCCCTACTTTCAATTAGTTTTGCAAATGGACCAGGACATTGTCCCTTTTCAGTAAACCTTCCATAAAACTCACCACCTCTATCAGACCTCACAATTTTCACTTTCTTTTCTAGCTGTCTTTCCCCCTCATTTATAAATATCTCAAGGACATCCACGGAATGAGCCTTTTCATGCAACATATAAGTGAAACCATACCGCGATAAATCATCTATAAAGGTGATAAAGTACTTTTCACCACTCCAAGATGGAATGTCAAAAGGTCCACAAATATCAGTGTGTATAATCTCTAAAAGCTGAGAGCTTTTTGTAGCTGGTTTCTTTACTGTATGTTTATTTTGCTTACCTTTAATGCAGTCTATACACACATCTAAGTCACTAAAATACAATTGAGGTAGAATTTCATCTTTTACCAACCTCGTCAACTATTCTTTGGATATGTGACATAGTCTTTGATGCCACAAGTAAGCTGATTGTTCATTCGATGCACTACGTTTAATACCTTGACTCTCAACATAAAATAAGGAATCAGAAAATTTAACATCAAGATTGAATCTATAAAGTGAATCAATCAAAGTACCACCACCATAAAAGTATTCATTACGTTACAAAGAAAATACACCATGTCCAAACTTGAAATTAAAACCTAAATTATCCAATCTACTTAATGATACAATATTTCGTGCACAATCAGGTACATAAAGACAATATATAAGATCTATCTGACAACCAGTGTCTAAGATTTATCTGTAAGTCCATATGCCTTCAATACGTGCCTTCATCCTGTTTCCCATAGATACAAACCGTTCAGCTCCTCTTATGGGCCGGATCATATGATATCCCTGTTTAATGTGAGAAACATGAGTAGTTGCACCAGAATCTAACCACCAAGTATTATTGGGTACTTCTATAAGATTTGATTCAAAGCAAACAAAACTATAATGTTTACCTTTCTTTTCAAACCATGCCTTTCTTTTAGGACAATCCTTCGTGAAGTGTCCCAATTTCTTGCAAAAATGGCACCTCTTTTCTTTCTGGATTGCACTTTCAGGTCCTTTGAAGAAAGACTTTCCCTTCTTACCTTTCTTACTCGGTTTGCCCTTACTGTTGCTGGCACCATCATGACTTACGAAATGAACAGCTTTATCCTTCATCTTCTTTAATCTCCCCTCTTCGTGTATAAGCATGGCTTTTAATTCTTGATAGTTCCATTTATCTTTAATGGTGTTATAGTTCACCTGAAACTGGCCAAACTCATAAGATAGAGAGTTAATGATGAATTGGACCAAGAAAGTATCACTTACATCCATTCCTAAAGTCTTTAACTTTGCTGCCAGGTTAGACATATGTGTCACATGATCATGAATAGGCTGAGACCAGTCAAACCTTTTAGTGGTCAATTCACCCATTAGGCTACCAACAATTGACTTGTCAGCCAAATCCGACAGTGAACACTGTTGGAGCAAGTGTCCTCCACAATAGTGCATTTATATTATAAATCTCATTTTGGAATATTAGTGGGATGACTAGTATTTTGATACTCCACGTCAGTTGATTAACGTAAATCGATAACGGTACATATTAATTAGTACTTTACATATATATTTGATATATGTTTAGTTACGAGAGTTAGTTATTGGAAATTGAGTTACGAACTCATTCCGGATAAATTTATTAGTCAATTATACGATAATTGACTGAATAAATTTTACGTCTTATTTTAATACGATTGATTAAGATTTAATTTAGTGATTAATAGTTAATTTATTAAATTAGTTGAGGTTATGCATATACTTTGAGGTAGAGGTGATTAGTTTATTATATTTACAAGGAGTTGTAAAATAAACTAACTAGGCATTGTGGGACCCATTATATATTGATATAATGATAAAGTATCACTTAAAATTTAAGAGTATATTATTTATTAATTTGAGTCATATAATTGTTATATGATCAAATTAACCCTTAATTATACAAGATAATTAAGCATATGATTATAAGTATTTGTGGGATAAATATCAAAAATCAAAATGGACCACATGACACTAGTGTGGGCCGAAATCATGTAGTGGAATAACATGATGGTTGTTGTTTCTTGTATCACACTACAACATGTGACAATGTCATGGTTATGACACATGATCATGTTCTTATTCATTCCTACACTCAACTAGTTTGCATGAGATTATTTTAAGCAAAATAAGAGGCCATTAAGGCTCTCCTTGGCCGGACCATGTGTCCTTTATATGGACAAAATTGTTGTTCATTTAGTACACTAGTTCATTCTTATTTTTGCATGATTATCACTCTAAAATCCTCATCTCTCTAAAAACTCTCAAACACTAATATTTTTCTATTACTAGAGTAGTAATAAATCTAATACTAGTTCATATTATCACTTGTGTTTTCTAGTCAAAAACTAAGTGATTAGTTTGGGTTTTCTCTTGGGTGCATCTTGAAGGAGATCTTTTAACTTGAAGATTACAAGGAGGATCATCTATTTCTTTCTAGCTCAAGATCAACAAGAAAGGTGTTTCTTGTTGTGCCCATATAAACCGAAATTTCCCAATGTAAGGAAATTTCTTCTTATTTTTATTATGCATTTTAATTTGCATGCATGTTACATAGATCTTTATTTATCACTAAATTAACAAGTAATTTAGTAACTAATTAGAGGAGTCTAATTAGGGTCTATGAACTTTCAAACACTCCTTTACTTTAAGCATGAATTCCCTTGCATTCTCAATCTTAGGCATAGATGGTTTGATTTTATCGGCCATTGTCATCCTCATAAGGTTTAAACCCAGCCTGTTAGATCGCTCCCAAGCCAGATAATGAGCCTTTTCGGCTTCAGAGCTTTCATTCGTAATGGCTGCAGGCTCCTCATTAATGAGGATGGCAATGTCCAATGCCTTTATTCCCAGTGTGAACCGGATTTTCTCAGACCATTCATCATAATTCAGCCCATTAAACTTTACGAAAGAGTCAGCGGAAGCAATCAAATTTGGAGAAGTTGCAAACATTTATACATGATTACAAATTAATGCTTTGAAAAAAATTATCATACAGATTCAAACAATATAATATAAACTTTCATACATGTATTTAAATGACCTTTGGGCAACACTTAAACACAAGTGACCGTAATTCATGTTAATATATTCTTTAACAATTAATTATAACACACATGAGTCAAATAAGAATGCTATCTTTGGATATACATACTATTAGACCCGGCCAATTTATGAATAATTAATCCCTTCATATCTCCCAAAATATAGATGACAAAATTAATTGATCAATCGAACTATAATGTCATTTAATATCTCCTTTAATCATGATCAATTAACAACTTTTATCTTAAAATGTCTAAATAAAAATATAACAAGGCCACTTTGGTGACTAACATGTCATATACAATAAAGGCACTTAACTTATATGAGTAAAACTATCCTTACATGTATCAATATTTCATAATACAAGTTACCCATTACATTAATATTTAAGTCAATCTTTCATGTGTATTTGTATTCAGTCAACAATCACACTACACAAAAACAATGTTGACCTTACATAAATTAGAAAACATTCTGTAAATATGCAAGGATAGAGAAACAGAATGAAAACTTAAATTCACTGAAAGCAATTGACAAACAAAAAAATTATCATGACATGGACACATGGTCCTCGGCATACGCTAACAGGAACACCATTGCCCTAACATATTAACACATACTCCCTCCATTCAACTCCATACTACACTTATCTTTTTTCACGTTTGCCAACGCGCGTTTTGCATCGTAAATATAGTTCGCTACGTATTTGCAAAAATTATACAAGTTAGATATTTTTAATATACTCTTAAAGACGAATCAAACAAGATCCCACATGAATATATTTTCTCTTATGCATTAGCCGGAAATTGAAAGATTCTTCCGACTTGTGAATAGTGTCAAAAAAGAAACATACAATGTGGAGTTGAATGGAGGAAGTATAGAACATCTTCTTGTGTGAACATTATAAATGTCCCTTCATACATCACCATAAAAGGACAAATTGGTGATGTATGAAGGGACATTTATAAAAAATAATCACAAATTGATGCAACTTTTTGTGAGAAAACTGAGAAACATATAGTAGCACATGCTCTTCTGTCAATAAAGTGAAATAAGATGACTACATTAATTTAATTCTCATATAGCCAACTGTTACATGTAGGAAACGTCTTCTTTCAAGAAAAAAATAAATAAATGGTGCATCAGTATGTCAATCATGATGTATCCATTATAAACACAGACAAATTTCTTATTGGGATCAATATCCAGACATAATTTTGCCAACAAGTTATCGGGAATGTCAAAATAAACAAACGACGGAAGCATTAATATGACAAATCATCATTCATGGCAAAACAAACTTGAGTGATAGCAAAACTTTTACGGTAAATTAAACAAATCTATACCGCTCTGATACCAAATGTAAGATTAAACTTTATGATTTCGATAATGAGATCAGTCCCAAGAATCAATATAGACTTGAATTAATTCAATCCTAATAAAATAATGAGACGGAATAAATGACTAACCTTGATCCATGTCTTACAGTTGCACTTAATACAATAATAAGAAGTATATAAGATTGATTTTCTTCCTTAACCCTTTCCTTTATGTTCCTTTGATGATGGAGAAAGAAACTGTCTTTCACTTTTCTTTTCTTTGTACGTACTCTGTTTCTTTTCAGATAAATATGTTTGATATTATTATCTCTTACAGTATCCCATCATGTAAATATATTATTATGGGTCGTACCTTTTCACAATCAAACTCGTTCGTACCTTTTCGTGAAAGACGATTTATAATAGGGTAAGGTAAGAGGGAATAATAATTCCCAGACTTTAATTACTTTAATTGAGACCAATCCATCCCAGTGTCATCTTTTATATTAAAGCCGTAATATTTAATATGAACGTAACTATTATTTAAACCCGAAACACATAGGCCACTTGAATATTATTAAATATTCTAACAGTTTCAACTACCAAAAGCATTTGCACAGTGGAATTACCCTTTACTTTTATGGCTGTATTTTTCGTTTCTTAGGGTTCAACAGAACACTCTGATAAACATCCAAACAATTGTTTTTTTAAATCATTTCCAATTAAATCACCAAGGGTCTTGCTATCTTGTTCTCTACTTTGGCATTGGCAAAAAGGTAGAGGCCTGTAGTACGTGATTCTCTTCTCTTAGCTAGCATCTTCTTGGTATTCACTCTTCTACTTTGACATAAGACCGCCCTAGCTAACTGACATATACGGGTAAATTATAGTTATCGTGAAGTCACAGTTGTCATCGACGGGCAGAGGACAATGCCCCGGCGACAACAATCAATTTATGCATAAAAAGTTTATGAATTTCAGTACTTGATGTAGGTAATGTGATTTTTAGTTTTACGTGTTCTGTAAGTTAAGAACGTGTTTTTTTTCATGGTAAATATGCCTTAGTAAATATCCGCTATGATATTCTTTTTTTCCTTGGACAATCAATAGTTTTGGCCGTTGCAGTGTCCACACTCCATAGGTAGAGTAGATTGATGTTTATAGGAAGATGTTGTGATGGGATTCCATCATTTCTATGTCACTCCAACTCAGTTTGTGATCTACTTTTTATCATCTGGATGATTTTAATTTGATTGGTATGTATCACGTTGTGTTCTGAATGATGGGTCCATATAAGTTTTAAGTTTCATTTGGTTAAATTGTTCTTTTATGCTTTAATTTAATTGTTTGTGCTATCTTATCCGACACAAATGTTGCCTTAATTTCTTGAAGAACTAATAAATTAATTCGTCTTCTTCAACTTGTGTGTCGGTCGAGTCGGCCATTATACAGAGTGTGGGAACTGTAAAGTATGAGACAGTTTATTATAATTTGTATTGATGATTAAATGAGATTACAGGAATGCATATTTATATAGTTAGTGTCAAACTACTTTAACCTAAGTGATAGCTAACAATGCTACAATTAAGGGATACAATATTTGACTATTCTTTACTAACTAAGTTACATGAGAGGAGGAGTAGGAATAGGAGACTTATGCGTGTGACTTGGTTGTTGCTCAACTTTGTACGTTGACTTTGATTTATCCTTGACACGCTCCCGCAAGATGGACGGTCGGAGAGTAAGACCAACCTTGGAAGCAAGCAAAAGAAATCGTGCCTTTGGCAACGGTTAGGTTAGTGTGTCTGCGAGTTGATCATCACCGTTGACATGTTGAATGCGAATGGTGCCCAACTAAACTTGTTCCCGAACAAAATGAAATGCTAAGGCGAGATGCTTCATTCGGGAATGAAAAATTGGATTGGCGGAGTAATTTGTGGCACCGAGATTGTCACAAAAAATGGCAGGAGTCGAGGGTAAGGTAATACCCAGCTCAGTAAACAATGATTTCAGCCAAAGAATTTCAGAGGTGGTGTCGGCTATAGCACGAAATTCCGCTTCCGTAGATGACCGAGATAAAGCCTTTTGTTTCTTCGAAGACCAAGAGACCGGATTGTTTCCAATGAATACAACATAGCCAGTGGTTGATATGTAATCATCGCAATCTCTAGCCCAATCGGCATCGCAAAAAGCATGAAGGTTGAGCGGAGCATGTTTAAGTAGATGAAGACCATGATGGACAGTGCCTTTTAAAAACCGTAGTAACCTTTTGAGAGCGGACCAATGTAGAGCCGTCAGATGTGTGAGGAACTGAGCTAGTTTGTTGACGGGAAATGCAATGTCGGGACGAGTGAGCGATATATACTGTAGGCTGCCAACAAGTGCTCTATATTTAGTTTCATCTTCAATCGATTTATCGTCTTCTCGAGTGAGATGCGGATAGGAGAGCATGGGGGTAGTGGAGGGGCTGCAATGGTGCATGTCATAGCGGGTAAGAATGTCGGATATGTATTTCGACTGATTGAGATGCAAACCAGCGGATGTCGGGGTTACTTCAGTTTCGAGGAAGTAAGAGAGGCAGCCGAGATCTTTTAGCGAGAACCGAGATGAAATAGCTGCAATAAACTTGTTAACTTCGAGGGAGCAAGGACCTGTGACAACTATATCGTCAACATATACAAGGGCATAAAGACGAATATTCGAGTGGTCAAAAATAAATAAGGAAGGGTCCGACAGAGAACCGTGAAAACCATAGGAAAGAAAATATTTTTTAAGTTCGTGAAACCAAGCACGAGGTGCTTGTTTTAGTCCATAAATCGCTTTTCGTAATTTACAAATATGAGTAGGAAATTCGGAATGCACAAAACCTGGAGGTTGAACCATGTAGACGTCCTCGGTCAGTGTGCCTTGTAAAAAGGCATTGTTGACATCGATCTGTCGAAGCGACCAACCATTAAGAACAGCTAGGGTAAGGATTAGACGGATAGTTGTAGGCTTAATAACGGGGCTGAACGTCTCGTTATAGTCAAGGCCGGGTCTTTGGTGGAAGCCCTTAGCAACTAGGCGGGCCTTATGTTGCTTAAGAGTTCCATCAGGGTGATATTTGATGCGAAATACCCATTTGCAACCGATTGTGTTAGGTATAGATGTCGGGGGAACAAGTGACCAAGTTTCATTGCGGGTAAGGGCATCGAATTCGGCCTGCATTGCAGCCCGCCATAAGGGATCGAGTAGAGCTTGTTTTACTGTGGACGGGGTTATAAATTGAGTAGGAAGAGTAGTGAGTTGAGCGTATTTGGGATTGGGACAGCGGATATTGTGAGAAAGACGAGTAACATGTTTTGGTGGAGGAGGAGGTGGGGGAGGGGGGGAGGAGAAGAGGCTGCTGGCGAAACAGGGGAGGTGGCAGGGGAAGTGTTCAGAGCAGGGGAAGGGTTGGCAGGGCTCTCGGGTGCAGTGGGGTTGGGAGGATTGTCGGGTTCAGTGGGTGTTTGAGTAAGAGGAGGGTCAGGGGCTGGTGGTGTAATGGGAGACGGAACAATGGGAACGGAATAAGTGCACCAGTCAGTTGAAGTAAGAGAGGACGGAGGGTTGGGTTGTTTAAGAATGGTAGAGTATGGAAATTGATCATCGATAAATCGAACGTGCCGAGAGGTGTAAATGCGGGATGTGAGCGGGTCTAAACATAAGTAAGCACTTTGAGTTGTAGAATAGCCAATGAAGACGCATTGAATGGAGCGAGGTTGGAGTTTGTGAGTTGTGTAGGGGCGGAGCCAAGGAAAGCATAAGCAACCAAAGCTATGGAGTTTGTGAATGTTCGGATTTTGATGGAAAAGTTTATTGTATGGGGAATTATTTTTTTGTAGAGTTGGAGTAGGAAGACGGTTAATAAGATAAACGGCCGTGGAAAAGGCGTGAGGCAAAACTGAGGTAGGGAATTGAGCGTGAGTGAGTAGGGACATACCGGTTTCAACGATGTGGCGATGACGTCGCTCTGCGAAGCCGTTATGTTCGGGTGTGTATGGGGGGGATGTTAAATGAATGATACCCGTGAGATTGAGATGTGAGGTGAGTTTTAGAAATTCTCCACTGTTGTCGGAATAAAATTGTTTAATCGGCTTATTAAAATATTTCTCAACGATTGCTCGGAATTTAAGGAAAGTGGACTCGGTGTCGGATTTTTGTTTGATTGGATAGAACCAAATATAATGTGTAAAATGGTCGACAAAAATAACGTAATATTTAAATGACTCGTTAGATAAAATATGAGAGGTCCAAACATCGGAAAAGATTAGATCAAGAGGAGCGGTAGAAGTTAATGACGTGTTGCCGGAAGAAAGTTAAAAACTTAAAGTATTTTATTTGAGGGATGACCAAGCCTATGGTGCCAAGAAGCTTGACCACGTGCGACGGCTATATGAGCTTGAGGCGGAACTGGTGACCAAACGTACGACCCATCAATAAGGCGACCTTGAAGGAGAACCGCTCCCGTCGGATTTGCCTTAATACAAAAAGAAGTGGGTGAGAAAATTGCATAAGCATTGTTGTCAATGCAAAATTGTAAGACAGATAAAAATTTTCGAGATATAGATGGAACAACTAAGACATTAGTGAACTTAAGAGAAAAAGAAGAAGAAAGAATGGTGAAAGAACCAGAATGAGTAATGGGTAGAGCAGAGCCGTCGCCTATGACGAGGTCATCAGGCCCTTCATACGGATTGTAGAGAGACAGGGTGTTGAGGTTGTCTGTTATGTGATGCGAGGCACCACTATCGACGATCCAGGACTAAGGGGGTGGGTGGTTTTGTGGGTGGCAGTGTGAGCTTGCGAGGGAGGACCACGGGGCTGACGGGTGGGGAAGATGATGTTTGGGTATTTTTTTTGAAGGTCACGACAATTGGAAGCGACATGACCGACATGGTCCCAGAAGTGGCAGCGACCTTTGTAGGGTTTGGAGTAACTAGGCTGACGGGAATTGGTATATGAGGGTTTAGGTGAATAGGAGTTGTTTCGAGGTGGGTAGTTGGGGCTGGATTAATAGTTGGAACGATAATTGGCAGCATGGACAGACATGGTGAAAGATGAGGCATCGGGTGTGTGTTTGATTCGAAGTTCCTGTTGGATTAGCTTTTCCTGAAGTGCTTCGAAGGAGATGGATGTATCTCTAGCACGAACAACTTCGATTACGGAACGGTATTTATTGTAGTTTAGACCGTTAAGTATTTTTGCGGTTATATCATCGATATCCATTGGATGTTTGAGTTGAGCAAGGTCATCGGTGCAGGCTTTGATGGCGGTCATATATTCGGTAATGGACATTTCAACGGTGTGGGTAATATTGTCAAGACGGTCTTTAATTTGTAGACGATGACCTCGTGAGGAGTTGGCAAAGGTTCGGGATAGGGTAGACCAAGCACCGTGGGAAGTAGTGTCTGTGACACCCTCAAATTTGCGGAAAGAAAAAAAAATATAATTTAAATACTTAAACAAGGGTGTCATAAATAAAAGTCCATAACAAAAGGAAAATAATATTTTACAAAAGATTTATACATGACGGGAAACATATCTCCCGTAAATACTAAAATAAAAGAGTGTATAATAATATACAATCTAAGAACCGAATATAGGTCCAAGGTAATACTTCGCTCGCTAGCTCGTCAATGTACCCCATGTATGCATCACCACCTGTTCGACCGCATTAAATATAAACACGGAAGCCACAGTCAGTGGGGAGTAACTCCGAGTTCTCCCAGCCACGAAATGTCGAGTTTAATGAAACATGAATAACATAAAAGCAATGTATATTAAAAATACAAACTTTAACATATATGATATGCTTTTCATGTTATGAAACAATTAACTAACATATAATCTATCATGCGAAAGCTATCATGTGAATCTGATAATAAACTATAACAAGAGGTAGGGAAGCTGGTATGCTAGCTCAGAGGTTACCCTGTAACATGGCCATGATACACTCAAACCCTAATCAACACGTAATCATGTGAATCAGTTAACAATCAGTAATCCAAACTCTATCAACCTTACCCGGCTTGCATCTCACCTTCTAAAGCTCATAGAATCATCAAACATGAAAGACCAATCCGTCTACAAACAGGCATAAGTTCTTAGAACCGTCAATAGTCGACTGTAACTCGAGTCTATACCACGAGGTAGGATATACTTAAATATTAAGGCTCAGCGGTCACGCTAATGACATGGCCAAAATACCAAGCACACCTCTGGGCTCAGCGGTTACACCAATAACATGGCCCAGATCCAAAGCACATATCTTAGCTCAGAGGTTCCTCTCAGAAACATGTCCAAGATACGACTCAACCCTAAACCTAGACTGCGCAGACCCAGAGAAATGCGGAAAAAAACATCGCATCCAAGACCCATGATACAATCACATGAGTACACCCTAAGAAGATCCATCAAAGGGGTTGGCTAGTACTTAAACTGGCTCCATTTCCCAAAGTGGAAACAATGGCAGCCATACCAGACTTGGATATCAACCCCCACCCCCAGCGGGACACAAAAGCTATCAAGCGGCGAACATATACTCGTTAAAGATAGTACGGGCCTATCAATGTCATGGTCCAAGATAATCATTTAGAATTAGAATGGTCAAGACGCCATATACTCATAATTCTCTATGGGTACTTAGTCAACACGACACCAACCATATAATCAAACAGTCACGGGAAAAACTTTCTATCATGTGACTAATTGCATATAAATCATATTCAAATATCATATAGCCTCATATCTATTAAGGCTCATTCATTCATTCATTAAATAAAACCTTACCTGAAGACAAATCCCCGACCCGAGTCCCGCGACGGGTCATCAGTCAAAACGGGGCGGACTAGATCTTAGTTTGACCAAACCCGTTTGGCCAAACCGGCTAGAAACAGAGTCTTAGCCATCGAGGCTTGAACATAAGAATCATCATATTCAATTCATGTTATTTCATTCTATTTCTAACATGTGAATTATTAAATCATACCACCACCCGCTTGACTTAAAGGATATCAATTTAAACTACCATCTCGTATTATAATTTCTAACATGTGAGAAATAATAATTTAATGAAACACCTTTTAATTAAATATTTTACTTATTAATATTTCTCACTTGCTAATTATTACAAAACGCGATAAAAATAACGATAACTCAAAAACCGTCACAAGTCCCAAGGTGGGACCCACGGCTGATTTTGGGCCGAGACACACATGGGCCTGACTGGG